>RJWJ010019938.1:0-29667 GCA_004363605.1 Indri indri | reverse complement strand
GGCGAGTCCACTCCCTGTCACCTGGGCCGGTCCCGGAGGCGGCCTTGGCCGTGAAGGGGTTGAGGGGCCGGCTCACGATGGCCGCCTCCTTCTCCAAAAAGCCGCGCACGTGGTCCTGCGCCGCCGCCCGCTGCAGCTCCTTCTGCTCCTCGCGACGGGCGCCCCGCTGCTTCTCGTAGGCCTGCGGTAGGGCATGAGCTGGAGTCTGACTCTGCACCGCCTGGGGGCTGGGGGGTAAACTGAGGCACACACAAGGAACCCGCTGACGGAGCCCTGTTTGGCAGAGGCCGGGGACTGCCTGGCCAGGACCTTTCACTGGTTTCCCAGCATTCTGTGGCTTGTCCCTTCCCCACGACAGAACACTTAGGTCATTTCCGTGAGCCAGTTCGGGACTCAGTGTCTTCTGTGTTCCTTGGCAGCAGAGTGGTCTACAGTTTAGGTGGAGCCAGAACGCCAGGGCCAAAGCCCCATCTCTGTCACCTCTGTGGCCTGCAGTGAGCACTGTGACCTCTCCCAGCCTCAGTTTCCTCATCTGTAAAGTGGACTAACAATGATGACCCTACTGTGGTGGCTCCCTGGAGGGGATACACAAGATGAGTTTTAAAAGCACTCAGAACCTTGCCTGGCATACAGTTAAGAGTTCACTGAATGTCACCTGTTGGCCATATTATGTTTATTACATAGTGCATATGACAGACCGTGTCCTGGCACAGGGGACGCAGGCTTGACACCCGCGAATAAGGCGGAGCCAATGTTCACGGAGCAGCGTGCTCTGCCGGGCAGGGGGTGAGGGTTAAGAGGGTGAAGGTGTGTCGTGCCCGGCCCTGCCTGGCACATAGCAGGTGCCCAGGCAGCGCTGGAGCTCGAGACTGCCCTGGGCCACCCAGCTGAGTGACGAGCTAACGCTGATGGTGGCTGACGCTCAGGAGGGCCTCCAACGTGGCCTCGGTGATGAGGGAGACTGGCCAGCCACTGGCTGCGTGGAGAACACGGGCACAGGGGGAGCCACTCACTCGAGACAAAAAGTGCAACAAGCATGTGACCCTCAGTGTCTCCTCAGCTCCAGCAAGCCAGGGAGGGAAGGGAAGGGGACAGGCCCGGTGTGCCTCAAACATGGAGATAAACAATGTCCACCAGATGGGTTCACCCATGGACGGCCAGGCCTGGCTCTGAGTAAACGCCTCGAGATTTCTGCACACATCTCGCAGGTGCCCCGTGGTGTCCTATCATTTGGCCCTGTCAGCCCATTTTATATATGATGCAACCGAGGCCCAAGAAGGTGAGGTGATGTCCATTCATTCAGCAAGTCTTTACCAAGGATCTAGGCCACAGGGAGGGCAAGGCCCGCTCCCTGCCCTGGGGCCTGCAGTCTAGGGGGGGAAGTGGGCACGTGTCAGACAGTCGCATGTAGAGTTACAACTGTGACAAGCGTGGAGAGGAGAAGTGACTAGGTCAGACCCCGGGGGCCCTGGACTAACAGGAGGGCAGAGGAGGCAGCGCCTGGGCTGAAATCCGCAGAGTGAGAAGGATGTAGCCAGGAAAAGTGGGCGGGCAGCACCGGCAAAGGGGGGCCCAGAGTGGCTCTGCCTGTGAGCTCAGAACCCAAACCTCCTGCCCGCTCGCACCCCTTCTTCCCATCCCTTCACCTTCAACTGCCGGGCGATCTCCTTCTTCTGGTGCAGAATGTACTCGAGGATCGCCTCGCGCTCGTACAGGTAGCCATCCGGGCTGCAGAGAGCGGGCGGAATGAGAAAGACACGGACCTGGCCCAGGCCACATGGCCGGGGCTTCATCATCACATGCTACGCATGGACTCCCTGCCCTGGGCCCCCACTGAGCGTCTCACAGGCAGCATCTTACTCAATGCCCAGCTCTCCGAGGTGAATTCTTGAGCCGGGACCACACTGTTTTCATTCTCGTGGCTGTGAAGAATGCTGTGTTGTGTAGGGAAGGTCTTGTACAGTAAGGGGTTAACTCAGCAGGCCGGGGTTGTCCAAACCCTGCACATTCCAAAGAAAGGACTAGCCCCTGACTGGCTCCTGGGAGACAATCTCTAAGCCCCTGGAATGACCTGTCTGATGACAGGATCTCTGTTCACCTGGGGTCTGGGGCTACATATGGTAACAGGTGACCTCTGGAGGGGCTGGAGACTAAGGTCAGCCACACGGGCAGTCAGCGTGTCTATATGACCAACCCCCAGTAAAAACCCCGGGCACCAAGGCTCTTGGGTGGCAATGCTCTGTATGTGTTGTCACACATCGCTGGGAGAATTGAGCACTGTCCACGTGACTCTACTGAGACAGGATAGCTGGAAGTTCATACTTGGTCTCTACTGGACTCTGCCCCATGAGCCTTTCTCCTTTGCTGATTTTAACTATAACAACCTTGGTGAATTCTATAAGTTCCTCTAGGAAATAATGAACCTGAAGGTGGCCTTGGGGACCCTGAACAACAGTCCACTCTCATTACTATCTCTATAAAATATTCCATTAGTTGAGGACATGTTTAGTCATTGGAATAAGCACTTTTGAGCTTTTACCCTACCATCAGAGGCAGGTAATGGTACGTGCTCCACAACATGAGCTGTTATTAGGGTCCGGGCAATGTTCCAAGAGCCCTATACCCTATTACAAATACATTCTTTTGCACCCACTGTGAAACAGATGCTTGGATCATGCCCATGTCTCAGATGAGAACACTGAGGCTCTGAGAGGTTAAATCGCCTGCTCGGGGCACCCTGGACGTGCAAGTCACCAGATCCATGCATGCATCCCCTCTCTGTGTGGTGCACTTGCCCTTCCTGTCCTGCCACTCCCAGCCCTGTTCCCAGCTCACGTGACGACAGGATCGTGGCAGGGCTGCAGCGACAGGCAGCAGCAGTCAAAGTCCTTCACGGCATCCCGGCTCAGTCGGATGTTCTGGGTCCCGTAGCCTGAGGCCGCTGGGGATGGAGAAGGGCAGAGTAACGGAGGGGTGAAGGGGCAGGAGATATGTCCCTCTCCAAAGGCCGAGAGAGAGGGACAGAGAGAACCCAGGGGTGGGGTGGGAGGACTCAGAGAGAAACAGGCAGTCAAGAGCTGTGTGTCTGCATGTTGGGGACAGGGGCACCACAACCTGCAGAGAGTGTTAATCCCCAGAGAGCAAGTGAGAGACAGGCCCTGTCACTGAGTGGCAGCTCTGAGGAGGGGCTGACGGCTGACTCCCCTCTACCCTTTGGCTGTGACCAACCTCAAGGGCCTGTACCTCTTTGAGCCTCAGTTTCTTCTGGAACATGGCAGCTTCAACCCTCCCTGATGCCTTGTTGGGAGGAGTAAATGAGTTGACGAGCGGAAGGCACAGGACGCAGTGCCCCACACGTGGGGGCGCTGGAGCATGTGGGCTGTTAACTATACGGTCATGACCACGAGTGTGTGCGTGGGCTGGCGGGGATGAGGTGGGGACAGGAACACACAGAAAGCAAAACCAGAGGCGCAAAGTGAGATGGTGAGATGGAGACACATTCCAGCCCTGTACCTGTGTCCTTCTTCTTCTCATGGTAGGTGTAGACGGCTCCCGCAGTGCAGTTCTTGCCGTGCCGTGTCATCCTGGGGGAGGAAGGGGCAGTCGGGGGGCTGCAGTGACCAGAGGCAGCTGGCCCAGGGAAGACCTTTACGGCCCTCAGAGCTGATCTGCTCTCCCTCAATGGGAAAGCTGAGTCGGGGGAGGGGTGAGGGCACGCACCATGTCCCCTCCAGAAAGTTCCCTTTCAAGACTTACCTGAACTCATTTATATACTAAAACGCAACCTTTAAGAACAAAATAATTACTTGTTTGGAGCTAAGTGGGCAGGAGACCAGGGTTCGAACCCCATTACTAACTCTGACTAGCTGGGGTGCCCACTGCGCCATTTAATAAGGGGGAAAAAGGACGTCAAGGCAGATGTGACTTCTAGCGTTAGGGTATAGGTAAGGGGGCCACCACTGTTGACGAACCCACCTTCCCTAACCTTCGTATTTCTGCAGGCAAACCGAGGCCAAGGGGTGGGCCAGCCCAGTGATAGGCCCAGCTTGACCCAATCAGTGGTTGGATCTAGTGATTGGCGCTGATTGGGTCTTGGAAGGGCCAATCAGAGGGCAGGTCAGACGTGCCTCTATTCCTAGGGGAAGAGCTGCAGCCCCACGCCCACTCAGGTAGCGGAGGAAGGGAAGATCCCAGCCCCTGGGCTGGAGCTCATTTAAAAAAATAAAAACAAACCCTTTTTATTCTGGAAGTTTTCAAACATACAAAGTAAACAAAATAGTGTAAGGAACCTCCATGGAGCCATTGCCTGGGTCCAACAACTGGCAACATTCTGCCATCCTACTTTGATTCCTTTGATACTTTGATCATCACCCCAACCTCCCCTTTTAAAGTGGCTTTAGTGAGATATAATTCACATATCATAAAATTCACCCATTTAAAGTATACAATGAAATGCAGTGGTTTTAGTATACTCAGAGCTGTGCAACCATCACCCCTATCTAATTCTAGAACATTTTCATTGCCCCCAAAAGAAACCCAGGACTCATCAGCAGTCGCTTCCCCACCCCCTTCTCTCCCACCCCCACTCCAGGGCAACCACTAATCTACTTTCTGTCTCTACAGACCTGCCTCTCCTGGACATATAAATTGAAGCGTACAATCTTTGTCCTTTTACATCTGGCTTATTTCACTTAGTATGTTTTCAAGGTTAACCCACTTTGTCACACACGTCAGTACTTCACTCCTTATGTCTGGGTTACGTTTCATTGTATAGATATGCCACACTTTATCCACTCTTCAGTTGCATTTGGGTTGTTTTGACATTTTGGCTAATGTGAATAGTGCTGCTAGGAACATTTATATATAAGTTTTTGTCTGAATACTCATTTTCAATTCTTTTGGGTATATAAGTACAAGTGGAACTGCTGGGTCAAATTGAGAAACTGCCAAACTGTTTTCCACAGCATTTTATAACCATTTTATATTCCCACTAGCAATGCTTGAGGGTTCCAATTTCTCCACATCCTCAGCAACGCTTGTGACTATCTGTCTTTTGTATTCTTACCAGCCTGATTAATCCAAACTGGTATCTCATTGTGGTTTTGATATGCATTTCCCTAATGACTAAAGATGGGATTACAAGGTGCGCCACCACACCCGGCTAATTTTCTATTTTTTCTGTCTCCCCATGTTGCCTAGGCTGGTCTCAAACTCCTGGCCCCAGCCTCCCAAAGTGCTAGGATTACAGGTGTGAGCCACTGAGCCCGGCTTCTTTTTAGTTTCTTAATGGTGTCCCTTGACACACACAAGTTTTTAACTCGATGAAGTCCAATTTACCTAATGTTTTCTTTTTACTGATTATGCTTCTGGTGGTGTATCTAAAAAGACATCCTTAATGCAAAATTATGCAAATTTACTCCTACATTTTATTCTAGGAGTTTTATATTTCAGATGTTACATTTAGAGTTCATTTTTGCGTATGGTGTGAGGTAGGGAGTCCCTCCCCACCCCACCTTTTTTTTTGTATTTTTTACTTATGTTTTAGCTACAGCTGCTGGAATAGGAAGAAGCCCATTTTTAAGTGCAGAAACCCTGAGGCCCATAGAGGCTGGGCAGCCTTCACCAAGGGTCCTCGGCCAGTAAGTAGCTGGTGGGGGAGGGGCGGGAGGCAGGCCAGCTTAGCTGCTTGCATGCTTTTTTGTACCTTAAAAGGGTTTATACACTTGCCTCACTCATCTCTAAGTTGCCATCTAAAAATTCTCCTAAGCTTAAACAGTTGCAAAGGATACAAGTTCCAGCAATGTAAATCTGTAGCTGATGGAATCTAAATACTGTAATGATTTGATACCTACCATTCTCCATTTAAAAACTGCAAGAAAAAGCTCTGCTTCAACAGTAGGCAATTTTACATGTCCTGTTTTTCTCTTTGAACTTATATTTCCGTTCCAGTTCCCTCCCTGCCACCCATTTAACCTAACCTCATGTCTTTTGTGCTCAAAAATATTTTAGCAATCACCCTGTTTCATTTCTCCACAAGAAAAAAAATATGGATAGGAGCTGGACACGGTGGCTCATGCCTGTAATACTAGCACTCTGGGAGGCCAAGGCAGGCGGATCTCTTGAGGTCAGAAGTTCGAGAGCAGCCTGAGCAAGAGCAAGACCCTGTCTCTACCAAAAGTAGAAAAAATTAGGCAGGTGTGGTAGCATGCACCTGTAGTCCCAGCTACTCAGGAGGCTGAGGCAGGAGGATCACTTGAGCCCAGGAGTTTGAGGTAGCAGTGAGCTATGATCATGCCACTGCGCTCTAGCCAGGATGACAGAGTGAGACCCTGACTCAGAAAAAAAAAAATACGGATAAGAAATTCGTTTTTTTAAATTTCCCATGATTCCTGGGCCCTAAGAGTCAAAATATTCCCCTAGATCAGTGGTTCTCAAAGTGTGGTCCTAGGCCTCTGTGGTCCCCTAAAACATTTCTAGGGAGTCCACAAGGTCAAAACTCTTATAATACTAAGGCATTATTTGCCTTTTTCATTCTCATTCTCTTACAAGTATACAGTGGAGTTTTCCAGAGGCTGTGTGACATTGTAGCACTAAGTTTGTGGTAATTTGTTACAGCAGCAATAGGAAAGTAATACAGTTATCAGGGAAATGCAAATTAAAACTTCACCGAGATCCCTCTACACACCCACTGGAAGGGTTACAATTAGACCGATGGGTGCAGGTGAGCATGTAGACCTACTAGAACCCTCGACCCTGCTGGGGGGTGGGTGCAGGCTGGTATAACCACTTTGGAAACCACTCGTTACTATCTACTAAACTCTGGCATATGCCAACCCTACCAGCCGGCAATTCTTCTCCCACGTTTGTACCTAATAGGAGGGTGAACCTCTGCTTAACACAAGACACACATTATAGTGTTTAGAGCTGCCCTGTTCATAGCTCATAAGCTGGAAACTACCCAAATGCCCATCGACGTGGAACAGATAAAGAAACTGGGGCATAGTCACATAATGCCAACAGCCAGCAATGAGAAAGAACAAGCTATTGTCACACCAGCAGCATGGCTGAATCTCACAAACACCATGTGCACGAGAGACGCCAGAGACAAAAAAAACCCTACCATGTGAGTCCATTTATATGAAGTTCAAAAACTCACAAAAGAAATTATGGCATTACAAGTTAGGTTCCTTAGGGGAGTGGAAGTGACGGGGAGGGGGTACAAGGTGGCCTCCGGGAGGCTGGGAAAGTTCTGTTTCTTGATCTGAGTGCTGGTTACATGGGTGTGTTCGCTCTGAAAAGCCACTGGGCCTGACAGTTATGCTTTCTGTACTTCCATGTACATGTTAGAAAAAGAAATTAACGGTGGAGGAAACCACACTCCACCCTGACAATCACTCCCCATCAGCCCATCATGCACGTCCTCAGTCTGGATGCGGCTGCAGGCTTGTCCCTGCACGGATGCACCCCCTTTAACACCCGCAGACAGACATCCGCATCCATTAGGACAGAGCTGCAACAAATGGCTCTGTAGGCAATGTACTTTTGCACGCGCATGAGGGTATTTGGGGGACAAATCCTTAAAAGTGGAATCACTGGCTTGAAGGACATTTACATTTAAAATTTGGTTAGAATTTTTTTTTTTTGAGACAGAGTCTCACATTGTTGCCCAGCCTAGAGTGCCATGGTATCAGTCTAGCTCACAGCAACCTCAAACTCCCGGGCTCAAGCGATCCTTCTGCCTAAGCCTCCCGAGTAGCTGGGACTACAGGCATGCGCCACCATGCCCGGCTAATTTTTTCTATATAGTTTTAATTGTCTGGCTAATTTCTTTCTATTTTTAGTAGAGACGGGGTCTCACTCTTGCTCAGGCTGGTCTCAAACTCCTGACCTCAAGCGATCCTCCCACCTCGGCCTCCCAGAGTGCTAGGATTATAGGCGTGAGCCACCGCGTCCGGCCTTGGTTAGACTTTGCAGTTGTCCATATAGACTGTACAGGTCCATATACCTCCAACATCATGGGAAATCCATTCCTCACACCTTCACCACACAGTTTCCTGTGACTAACGCCCACCTGTGCCCAGGTCAGCATGGCACCTCCAGCACCGTGCTGCAGAAAATGTGGTGTTGGTGACAGACTGGGAGAAGACATTTGTAACATCTACAATCAACAAGGGACTAACATCTAGAATAGTCAATTCTACTATACTGCATGTGTTCCTAGAAATCACGGTGATACGCAAAATCTCGCAGTCAAAACCACAGGGCTTGTGGAGAAAACAGGATCACGGCACAACACTCAAAAACCCTGTCAGTGACGCTTAAAGAAAAAGATAGGGGCCAGGTGCAGTGGCTCACGCCTGTAATCCCAGAACTTTGGGAGGTGTGGGAGGATTGGTTGAGGGGCTGGGAGTTTGAGACCAGCCTGGGCAACATAACAAGACCCAGTTTCTACATCAGGAAAAAAAAAAAAATTAGCAGGCGTGGTGGCATTTGCCTATAGTTCTAGCTACTCAGCCTGGGTAACAGAGTGAGTGAGACTCTATCTCTAAAAAAAATAAATAAATAAATACAAATACAATAAAAAATAAGAAAAAAATAGGAAACTAACACAAAAGGGGAGGCCAGTTTTACACATGTTGAATGGTTAAGAAATACTTCCGCACTCCAAAAAACATGGCATCTGATCTTGACAAGCCCAGTTTGAAGTTTGTTGTGGAAACGGGCACTGGAAAAGGGGGACATCTTGTGTGTCGCTGTGAGGTGGCGGAAGGAGGGTTATCTGAAATCTGATAGAAAGTTCTTAGACCAGAGGTGGATGGGTGTGGCTCCTAACACACACGGGGAAGCTGAGGTGGTGGCAGATGTTTGGGGCTCGTGTGTGTGTGTGTGTGTGTGTGTGTGTGTGTGTGAGTGCACGTGCACACACTTTGTGTATTCCTACACACTCGTTTCCGCAGAGTGCAGTTTCCTGGATTGGCCCAGTCTTTCTCATGGACGCTTGTAAGCAAATGTGAAATTCACACGATGCCCATATTGTTCCTTAACGTATCAATCACACTGGAATAAATTTGCCTTTTCAAAACAAGCGCTATAGCAGAACTGACTATCCACAGAACTCCAGCAAATCAACAAGAAAAAAACCAGCTACCCCACTAGAAAACGAGCAAAAGAAATGAAGAGGCAGAAGAAATTTAGAAGCCCAACAAGTATAGAAGAGATGCTCAAACTCTCTACTACAGTGAGATGCTATTTTACACCTATCAGGCTGACAGGTGAGACTTTCTGACCATGATGAGAGACTACCCAGCCTCGACATGCGACAGACTAGCATCGTGGGCGCTAAGCATCATGGGTGGATGTTAAAATCATAATGCTGGGTGAAAAACATAAGAAATAAAACAAGAATCAATACCATGTATGTAAATGAAACCTACAGGTGCATAAAATGATACATTTTAAAGAACAAAAGGCTACCCTTTACACATATTAGAGCAGCTGTATTCAGGAACGACTGTCCCCTGTTCTCAAGTCGGCTGCAAGGAGGCCAGAAGCCGGGGTCAGGGAGCACAACCAAGGGCCCCACGACTATAAAAAGCAACTTCATCTTTATCGCCCCCTTCTGATTATTTTTAAAAGCTTGCGGCCGGGCGTGGTGGCTCACGCCTGTAATCCTAGCACTCTGGGAGGCCGAGGCAAGGCCGGAGGATCAATCGAGGTCAGGAGTTCAAGACCAGCCTGAGCAAGAGCGAGACCGCGTCTCTACTAAAAAATAGAAAGAAATTAGCTGGACAACTAAAACTATATAGAAAAAATTAGCCGGGCATGGTGGCGCATGCCTGTAGTCCCAGCTTCTCGGGAGGCTGAAGCAGAAGGATCCCTTGAGCCCAGGAGTTTGAGGTTGCTGTGAGCTAGGCTGATGCCACGGCACTCTCACCTGGGCAACAAGAGCAAGACTCTGTCTCCAAAAACAAAAAAAATAAAAGCTTGCTTTTCATCTTCAAAACTTGAAACACAAACCTCTCTGAGTGACCTATAGAGCTCTCTCTCCCCCTACTGGTGTCTTCTGAGAAGCCAATTTTGTTTTTAGGGATATTTACACAAAATAAAAGCACAGACTCTAACAGTTTGATGTGTTTTGACAAATGTGTACACCCTGGTAACTACCAGCCCGACTAAGATACAAAACGTTTCTACTACCCTAGAAAGTCCCCTCATGTCCCTTCCTGGCGAATGTGCCCCAACGCGGCCACAGTGCTGCTTGTAGAAGCTGACCTTGATGAAACACCCCCACTTGACCCACAGCCCCCCTCCACCAGGCCCCTCCTCCGACTCCCCCAGCCCCAAGCTTCTCAGTAAGCATCCAGCACCTGCTGCCTCCCCTCGCTCACCTGCCACCCGGTCCCGAGCTTCCCCAACTGCCACTCAACGAAGGTCACATTGACCTCCTCACTGACACATTCCCCACTCTATTCTTAGTTGTCAACTGCCTTGACCCTGTGCGGTATTTGGCACTGGGTGCCTCTGCTTTCCCAGGGATGAGCTGGCTGGGTGTTTTGTGGCCAAGAACAGAGGTTTCTATGTGGATGGGGAATTTTTCCTCCAAGAGTGAGGGGAACAACTTGAGACGGAGAGTTTTTTTCATTTCTGGGGGTGATAATAAATAATAGTCACAAGGAACACTGCACAATCCCTGACCACGTGTCAGCTCTCCAAGTCCCCAACCTCATCAATGCTCCAAGCTCAACCACCCTCTCTGAAGCCCATCGCCATCTCTGCCCTGCAGATGGGCAACCAGAGGTTTAGAGGTGGAGCCATCTGCCTAGGGCAGTGGTTCTCAAAGTGAGGTCCAGGGACCCCAGAGGTCCCTAAGATATTTTCAGGGAGTCCACAAAATGATTTCCATAATAACACTGAAACATTACCTGCCTTTGTTGTTTTAGTCTCTCATGAGTGTACAGTGGCGTTTTCTAGAAGCTGAGTGACTTGTGAGGATGTCATCCCTCTGACAGCTAATTGAATGTGTGCTGGTGCATTCTTTCTTGGGTTTTAAAAAGGTCTCTTTTATTATGCTAAATGAAAGCAATCAGGCACAAGAGGCCATATAGTATATGATTCCATTGATATGAAATGTCTAGAATAGGCAAACCCATAGAGGCAGAAAGTAGATTAGTGGTTGTCACAGGCTGGCGGGCGGGGGAATGATCACTAATGGGCACAGAGTTTATTTTTATGGCGATGAAAATGTTCTGGAATCTGGAAGTGGTAATGGATACAACATAGTAAATATACTAAGATCCGCTGACTTTGTATGCTTTCAATGGGCAAATTTTATGGTATACGCATTCTAGCACCAATGACATTTTTTAAATGTCTCCACTTTGATTTCTCATATGGCAAATATTGATCGCTATGACTCACATAAACAAAAGCACTTTGGAGTCCTCTCAATAATTTTTAAGATCCTGAGACCAAAAAGCGTGAGAACCTCTGGCCAAGGGTCGAAGAGCTGCCAGGTGGCAGGGCCAGGATTTCGAAACTCCGGAAGCCAAACTTCACCCACCATGCTATACTGTCTCCTCAGCAAGGCCAATTCCAAAATAGAAAACAGAACTACTGCCATCTGCTGTCACCAGCATTTCAAGAGGAAACAGCCAAAGAGCAGGAGCAACTAGCATCAGCCATTGTTCGCCATCACCCCTACTTTACAGGGGAAGAAACAGGCTCGCAGAATCCCATGCTGGGAAGTGGCAGAGCCGAAATCTGAACTCAGGCAGCCAGGCTCTCCAGCCTACCTCTTAACGAGGTGACAACTGTCAGTCCTCCCAGGCAGGTCACACAATCAGAGAATAAAAGCCAACCTGTTTCTTTCTTTATACAAAGTCACTGAAATCCAGAGTATATTTTACTCTTTCAACACATCTCAATAATTAAGATGCTAAATTATCACTGGAGATACTTGACCCATGTTTAGGCTTTGTGAAATTTAGTTACAAATGTAGATTCATGTATCCCTGTACCCCAGTTGTTTCAAACAGACTTAAAAAGTTTTCCCATAACTTTCTTTCTAGTTGGTGTGAATGGGGGGAAAAAAAGTTTTCCGTAACTGGTTTAAATTAAGATTAATTAAAATTAAATAACACTAAAAATTCAGTCACTCAATCACACAGGCCACACATCCAAGTGCTCCATAGCCTTCTGGGACTAGTGGCTGTTGCGCTGGGCAGTGAAAACAGCACAGCACAGAAGGACTTTTTAGGAGCCAAGTTTGAGCCAGGCATCCGTGGCCTTGACCAACCACTGGGCCACCTGACTGCAGGCGGCCTCAGGCACTGGGCTGGACTCTAGGAGTGGATGGGACTGCTATTGCCTGCCTTGTCTTCCCCTGGAAGTCCTGTCCTCTTCCTCCTCCCAAGCTCCATCAAGGTGTGCCTCTGCTGAGAAGTCCGACTCTCAAGGATGAGTTAGTTTGTACTTGACAATGCCCTGAATTACATCCACTACAGCCCCATCCCCCTGTACTTTACCCTCCACACTAGGAGCCCCTGGATGGTGGGGCCTGGGTTGGACTCCAGTCTGGGTCCCAGCATTGCCTGGCACCTGGGAGATCTCAGATATGTCACGATAGCATCAGTTAACCTCCTCCGACCCTAGGGCTCGGGGAGGTGCGTTATCAATGAACCAATCACCCAGCCATTACATCAATACATTAATGATTAATAATACATTAATCACCAAAGCACTAAAAGAATAGAAGTAATCATATCTTTCAAGCACTTATGGCTCAAGCCCTGTGGGAAGAACTCTCCACATATGAACACATTTGGTCCTCATGACCACCTACCCAGGTTCTCCCCATTTTATAGATGTGAAAGTTGAGACTTGGGGATATTGGTCTCCTCCTCAGTCTGTTCTTGACCACTTGCCCAGGGGAGCTTTTCAAAATGGAACTTTGATTAAGACACTCTCTTCAACTGCTTCTTGGACATGGCTCAAGACAAAAACCAAACTGCTCAGACAATTAGTGTAGGAGGAATGAGAGAATAGGAAAACCACCATCTGGGGCCGGTGAGGAGGTGTGAGGCGCCAGGCCCGGCCTTTTTTTAAATTTTGTCTTTTGACTATCCTGAAGTGGTTAGGGGCAAAATGTCAAGATGCCTAGGATTTGTTTTAATATCTTTAAGCTTAAAAAACATTCAGCAAGTATGGCAAAAATAACTGGTAAATTGGGCGACAGGAATTCTTATACTCTTTTCTCACTTTTACATGTTTGACCATCTTCAAAATAAAACATTAACATAAAACTGCTTCAAGGACCCTTCAAGGCCCAAGTTTACACAGAATCAGCAACACAATCGGGATGTGAATGCAGGACTGCCTGACCCCAAAGCTCCACAAAGGAAAACGTTAAGCCCTACATCATTCCGAGAGGGACGGGGCTGTCAAAAAGGTAAAGAGAAGGCGGTGGCGGGCGACTGCATAATCCAGTACCAACCGGCCTCCCACCACAGTCTGGGAAACTGAGGCCAGCAAAGGAGTTCTCTCCGCAACTCCCACTCCTCAGACGGCCCCCCACGACCAAGCCCCAGTCCCCTCCCTCCCTTGGGACCACCAGCCCACCGCCCTGTACAGCGGAAGTACAACTCTCATGTGAACTTCCCCATGGACGTCGGTTATCTCCAGGGGATGCTGGGAGATGTAGTTTGGCTTCAAACTCGGGGGCGCCTGGAGAGCTCGGTTAATGATTGACAGGGAGTCAGGAATCCGACATCTTTCCGGTGTCTCCCTCGGGACCCCAGGTCTCTAGCCCGCGGGAAAGCGATCCCAACAGCACTATCTCTCCACTGCCTGGAACTCACCTCACAAACGACTCCTCCTTCCCTAGTCGCTTCTGCAACTGTATCTCTACAACGGAAAGGAGCACTGTTTTCCTCTTCCGCTCCGCCCACTTCCGCCGGGCAGAAGATACCGGAAGTAGAGTTGCCCCTAGTTGCGGAGGTGCCTCGCCTGGTTCGGTAAGTCCTCTCTTTTTCTTTTCCTCCCTCCGGAAACGTGAGTGACAACTCGAAGGTTCCGGTTATTGAAACTGGTGTGAATATGAGGAACGCTTGCTATGTACTAGGCATTTTCCAGGGCGGTCGATTTCCTGCTTGATTCCCAGGCTTTGAGTCTCTCCAAGCCCGAGTTTAAGGACTAACCGCTTCCCCAAGAGATTGGGAAACTTAATTCCCCAAATATCCACTTTTCTTGTTGCACCTTAAGAGACAATTGAGAGGGGACAACTCTGCTCCCATTTTATAGACAGAGCAATTGAGAAATTGGAAGCCAAAGCCGTTCAAGTCACTCTCAGGAAACAGGGATTTACTACTACGGCACTGCCCAGCTATCCCAGGGACCAAGGCATACCGTTCCCCCCAGTTTCTAGATAGCTAGAGGCGCAGATATTTATTTCCCTAGCTTGACAAGGAGAGCTCCCAGGGGAGTGAGAGACCAGACAGGGGGACAAGGAGGAGGCTCATATTCAATCCCCTAAGTGCCCCACGGTGTCGGAGACCATGGCTTCCCTATGGGGCTCTGGCCTTTAAGCCTTTCATCCTAAGGTCCCTTTAAATACTTTGTCCCTTACCTGAGTCCCGCCCAGAGTAGGTAATCACAAGCCCCGCCCCTCCGCCAGAAACTGGGATCGGGCCTGGTTACAGGGAGTGGGACACCCCTCCTCCTTCTCCCCTCCCCTCTTCCCTGTCCCCCCTTCACAGGTGGCTGCTGCTGACCAAGGAGGCCCCAATCGAGGAGGAGGGGGCGGCAGTGCTCACAGGTCTGGGCAGGTAAGTGAATGTCCCTGTAGGCAGAGCCTGGCTTAGGGACCCAGGCATCCTGGCTTCCCGCCCCTCAGAGACCCAGAATTTTGGGGTCCCTAGGCCCAGGAGTCCAGGCCCCTGCCCCTCTTGCCCCTGGACCCAAGAATATATACAGTCCCCTGCTCCTGCCTCTCCTGTAATCTTTGTTGTCTGTGGGTGAATGTGGCAACGGGCACAGAGAGAGGTATAAGTGGAAATCGCCAGGAAGGAAGGAATCAGATTACCAATGGACATGTTTATGAGCACCTACTATGTGCCAAAAGTTGCGATGGGTGCTGCAGACACAGTGGGGAAAGAGATAAGCTCCCTGCTTCTGGTCTTGTCTCTGGGGGTGCACTACCTTCACTCCTGGCTCTGACACTGCAAACGGTGTGATCCTGGGCAAGTTATTTTACCTGTCTGCTCCTCAGTTTCCTCATCTATAAAATGGGGATAATAATTTGGCGTAAATGATCCAAAGTAAAAAAAAAAATTTAATGGGGATAATAATAGGACTGCTATGAAAATTAAAATGAGTTGATATAGGGAAAGATAAACAGTGTCTGGGACAGAATACAGCTAAGTGTCTGCTATTATTGTCATTTGTGGACCAGAGAGTCCAGGCAGGGAGACCTTGCCTCCTTCCCCAGGGGCTGAGGCACCTGTTGTCTATACCACACCTGGTTTCAGGTGTCCACAAAATATGAGGGGCCAGCCCTCTCTGCTGCTGCTGTACATGGGAATGACCACCTGTCTGGATACTTCACCCAGTGGGGAGCAAGACCAAGGTGGGTGTTCGGGGGAGGCAGCGGTGTCCAGATGCTTGACCTCTGCCTTCCTCTGACTCAGGAACCCCTGCCTCTAGTCCCCTCCTCCCCCAGGAGTCCAGGACCCAACCCCCTCCTCCCCCAGGACCCCATAATTCTCCATCCCCTTGTGTCCCCAGCCTTAGGAACCCTCTGTTTTTCTGTCCCTCATGTCTTTGGGTCCAGAAGTCTTCTTGGGCTCCCCAGAGGCCCAGAGCTTCCTGGGTAGCCGTAGCCGGATTCCAAGAGCCAATCACTGGGACCTGGAGCTGCTCACACCAGGGAACCTGGAACGGGAGTGTCTCGAGGAGAGGTGTTCCTGGGAAGAGGCGAGGGAGTACTTTGAGGACAACACTCTAACAGTGAGGGCCTCGGCACCCTGGAGTTGGGGCCCTCTGTCTTCTCCAGGCCCCGGGGGAGGGGGTGTCCTGGCCTCAACTGCCTGCTCCCTGGCATTTCAGAGGTCAGGGTAGACTGGCTTGGGGGGCGAATGTCCCAGCTGAATTGCTGCCTTCACCGCTCTCTTCCACTCCTACCCCTCCAAGGAGCGCTTCTGGGAGAACTACATCTACAATGGCAAAGGAGGTGAGTGGGGGGCTGACACCCTCTTGCGCAGTTGAGGCAGCCCCTTCCCATGGAGGCCAAACCAACATCCTCCACCCCAAATTAGGCACAATAATCATCTGTGTCCCCAATTCCCCGCTCCCTGAAGATGGTTGTTAAACGTGTCCCCTCCCTTGAGACCAGAGCCCCTGCCTGAGGAACCCACCACATCTACTGGACTATTGGGTGAAAGTCACATGTCCCCAGAAAGGGGGAAGTGCCGGTGGAGGAGGGAAGGGTTCTAGCCACAGGGCCTGTCAGGCCTTAGGCTCAGAGGGGTGGACCCACCTGATCTCTTCTCTGGAGTCCAGAGCCCCAGCGCCTTCGGCAGCTTGGTTGCTAGGGGGCTGCTCCCTAGCAACGGGGCCAGGGAACCTGGCCATCCTCACCTGCCCAGTTTGCTGCCTCCAATCCCTCTTCCGGGTTCTGAGGCCCCATCTTGGTGGCAGCCTTGTTGCTAAGGGGGGCTGCTCCTTAGCAACGGGGCCTGGCCAGACCAGACCAAGGAAGCTTGAAGCAGTACCTGGCTGGCTTACCCTCCCCCATAGCACCATCCTAGCTGCTGCCTGGTTGCCAAGGAGGCCTTCTCCCTAGCAACCACATCTAGCCAGGCTCCAGGACCTAAGGCCTTCTGCCCACTGGAGGACCACCCTCTGGGCACCAGATACCCCACCCGCTTGTGACCTGGTTGCTAGGGGCAGATGCACCTTAGCAACAGGCCTTAGGTCTGGGCTGGAGTCCTCACATTGGAGCCTGGTTGCTAGGGGAGGTAACTCCTTCCCTACAGGCCACGCCAGGCCTAGTGGCTCCTTGAATCCACCTGAAACAAGCTTGAATCCGGAGGACCCACCTCCTCAGTGCAGCTTTTTGCTAAGGAAGCTAAAAAGCTTGGGGTTTGCTGTTTGAGGAAAGCCCCCCTACCCAGTGCCAAAGGAAGTCTCCCCAGCAGTAATAGCTAGCAAGGCGTCCCCAAGCCCCCTTGGGCTTAGATTGCTAAAGGGGGCTGTACCTTTGCAAGAGGTCCACATAAGTTCTAGACTCCTAGTTATTTGGGGGGGGGGCTCCCTACATTCCTGCATTGTTGAGTGAATTTTTTCCTAGCCTTCTGGTAAATTCAGAAGCCTTCCTGTGGATTCTGCACTTCCTTCAGAGTTGAGGTCTTGCCCCTCAGTAGCCTGGTTGGTAAAAGGGGCTGCATTTTCTCAAAGTGAATGCAGAGTTGCCAGAGAAAATACAGGAACATCCCCCTACCTCCACCCCCAGTTAACTTTGAATTTCAGATACACAGTGAATAAATTTTAACATATAAGCATGTCCCAAATAGTGCATGGGACATACTTATACTAAAAAATTATTTGTTGTGTATTTGAACTTCACATTTAACTGGGTGGCCTGTATTATGATGGCTACATCTGGTAGTGCCCAGTGTATGGGCCTCTTGAAGCCTTCGGGTGCCTGAGCTCTCCACCTACCTTCAGTGTGTCAAATCAGCTGCCCACTCAGTGGACAGCTCCCTTAGGAGGCTGTGGCCCTGACTCATGGGGACTTGAACTACCCTGTGTCCAGGGAAGTTGTTGTGTGGATACAGCTACTGTATTTTCTAGTCCCAGATGAAGTTATCACAGGCCCGTTATGCATTTGATGTCGTCAAGTTTTCACAGCCAGTGGCACAGGGGTTACGGTTACCATTTTACAGAGCAGAAAATGGAGGCTCAGAGAAAGGAGCGAGGTGAATTGCCTGAGGTCACACGGCTAGGAAGCATCCCCAGCTCTGCCTTGCCTCTTAGTCTGTACTGCTTACGGGGAAGGGATTTTGATGTTGGCGTGGGTGGCATCCCTTGAGACCGTGGCTCCCCTCCCCTCCCCGCAGGGCGTGGACGAGTGGACGTAGCAGGCCTGGCAGTGGGGTTGACATCTGGCATCCTGCTCATTGTCCTGGCTGGCCTGGGAGCCTTTTGGTATCTGCGCTGGCGACGGCGCCGAGGCCAGCAGCCTTCTCCCCAAGAGTAAGGGGCTTCAGGGAGGAGACTGCAGAGGTGGAGAGCAGAGGAGGGAGGGGATGGGCTAAGGACTGGGGGCAGGTGGGCACTAAAGATCTGAGGACACAGCCATGTGCTGAGTGAATGTGTGAGCTTGCTTGTGTCTGGTTGTGGCGTCTGTCTGTCTAAATCCTCAGTACCTGGCATGAAGTAGGAGCTCTGTAGATATTCGCTGCCTGCCTGTCTTTATGGTCCTGGGTTTCTGCAAGATTATCACGCTGGATAGTGTATCCGGTGAGGCTACATCAGCCTATGTTACTGTGCAGCCTATGGTTTAGGGGTGTCTGTGGTATGTCAGCTTCTGTGGTGACAGGGTGCAGCATTGTGTGTATGTGTCTGTAGGAGTTGTCTAGGGGTGTCTTTCTCATTGGTAGGGTCTGAGAGGGTGTACAAGTGTCAGTCTTGGAAGTATGGTGGGTCAGTGGGGTTAGGATGAGTTTATCCTCCAAGTGATCTGGAAGATTTGTGACTGTATCTCTGTATGGTGCTACCGTGTGTGTGGATTGACAGTTCTGTTTCTCTGTGTGTCAGCTTGCCTGTCTGCAGGGCTGGCTTTTTCTCCATTTCTCTGCCTGTGTCTGGGGCACTTGTGTGTCTGTGAATGAGAGTCTTTCTCTGTGGTTGTTGATTTCTGTGTCTGCCTGTCCATGTGCATCTGCCTGTCATTTTGAGGCACTTTTCTGTGTGAAGGGCTAGGCTGAAGGTGACCCTCCTTTTCTCTGGTCCGTCTCCCTTCCACATCTGTCCCCATTCCACCCTCAGAGTCCTGTATCCTAGGTCCTCTCTCTTTCTCCCAAGTCTCTCTATCCTGTTGGTTTCGCCTGCTAACTGCACTTTTTCTGTCCCCAGGGCCGGGCTCATCAACCCTCTGAATCCCCTGAGCCCTCTGGGCCCACCAACGCCCCTGCCTCCACCCCCACCCCCAGGCCTCCCTACCTATGAGCAGGCGCTGGCAGCCTCTGGAGTGCACGATGCACCTCCGCCCCCCTACACCAGGTACGGGGCGGGGTTTCTGTTCGGGGGCGGGGCGCAGAGGGGAGGGCACTGTAGGAGGAGAGGCTTGGGTTCAGGGCCAGGACTTGGAATTTGGGGCTTATTGCCTGGGGCGGGGCTTGGAGTGCGGGGGCGGGGCCCTATGCAATTGTCTGGGGGCGTGGCCCAGCGTTGTCTGTGTGGAGCATTGCAGGAGGGTGGGGCTTGTGCCCAGAGGGTCCGGGATTGGTTGAGACCGCCAAGGGCGGTCGGAGTGGTCTTGGTTGAGGTGGGGAAAAACAGCCGGATCTTTGGCTCCCTACTGTGCTGCTCCTCTTGCAGCCTCAGGAGGTCTCACTGAAGAGCTGCCACCGAGCCCCGGCTCGCCGGTGCCCCTGATTCACACCGGATTCCGGAAGCCCCCACGCCTCTTAGACTCCGGAGCTGAACTTGGGGGGATGGTGGGAGTGGGGTCCTCTGGCCCGTGGCCTACCCTGCCACACGTTTCGGCTGCATACGGATACATATGTCCGCGGCTAACGTGTTCCCGCGTCCCGGCCCCTCGCGCGTCCCCACACTCTCCTGACCATGAGTGCAACCGCCAGTCCCACCCCTGGGGTAGGCATGCGCATGTGGAAACTCGGACCCAGGAGCCTAGGCGGGCGTGCGGTCTTGCGTGTGTGGGCAGATATGACCGGATCATCTATTCCTGTGGCACGGGGTACGCACACAATGAGCCCCTCCTGTGCCTACGTGTGTCGTGTCTTTGTGCACTCCCGGTGCGCGCACCGGGGCGCTTCGTAACCCAGGGAAGAGTGGGGGGCATATTTGCAAGCGTGCTCGGTGGGGGCAGGCTCGAATGCCGAGGAACTGGAGTTAAGCTATTACCCTAAATAAACGCCCTTTGGAAAGTAGACCCAAAAGCGCTCAAACAATGCAAACAAATAAAAATCTAATGAAATGAACCGCATTCCTCGGCGCATCGGAGCTGGTTTTCTGTGCAAACGCTGCGCCCTACACCCCCAGGCCCTGCTAGCGCTCAGTCTCTCCCTCTCTCTCTCTCTTTTTTTTTCATTTGCACGGGATTGTGGGAGGAAGCGGAGCGCAGCCAGACACCCCGCCGCCCGCCCCCCTTCCCCTCCCCCCTCCCCCAGCCGCCTTGTGCAAAGATGGCTGCACCGTGAGCGCAGAGGAGGAGGAGGCGGCGGCGGCGGCGGCGAGGGAGCGAGCACCCAGCGCCTGCACCCACCCCGGGGCCGCCCGGGACGCCCCCTCCCGAGCGCGCGCCCCCCGTTCTCTCTTGCAAGCGCCGGGGCAAAGGCGGAGACAGCGGGGTCCCTCCTCCCCCCTTTCCCTCCTCCAGGGGGAACCCCCCTTCCCCCCTCCTTGGCTCAGCGGCTGCACCCCCTCCCTTGCCCGCCCCTCCGCCCCTGACCCCTCCCTCCCCCGCCCGGGGCCTTCCCGGGCCTTCGGCGGCTGCAAAGAGAAAAAGAGACAGAGAGAGAAAAGGGGGGGAAAAAAGCAGCAGCGGAGGGAGCGGCGGCTGAGGAGAGCGCGCGCGCGCCCCCTCCCTCCCCTCCCTCCCTCCCCCTCCCCCCAATTTCCACCGCGGCCAATTCATGGACAGGAACTACCCCAGCGCCGGCTTCGGGGACCCGCTCGGCGCCGGGGCGGGATGGAGTTACGAGAGGTCAGCGAAAGCTAGGTAAGGAGCTGAGGGTGGCCTGGAGAAAGGGGCCAAGGGGTGGGGGCCCAGTCGGGCCCGGCCGGGCCCGCCTGGCGACGCGTGCATCACAAACTCCCCTCCGGCTTGCTAGGGAGCGGCCTTCCTCGGTTTGTAACAACGCCGCCGCCCCAGTTTGCAAATTGCAAACTCCGCCAAAGCCAGCTCCGGCATGCAAAGGGAGAAATGCAGCGGGAAAATGGGGGTGCAAAACAATTTTGGACGGGAAGGCCTTGGGAAGGTGGGAGGGACTGGCGAAGCAAGGCCTGGACTTCCCCCCATCCTTGGATTCCCGGCTTGCTGACCCCTCCCCCCCGCACCCCAGGCTCTGCTCTTGCAAACGTGGGAAGGAAAGGAGAATTAGAACGCAGGCTTGGGGGGCGCGCACCCCCTCCCCGGTTCTATTGTTCCGGGACTGCGCGAGGCCGCGCCACGAGCCCCCCCCACAAGAAATTCCGCGCGCAGAGTGGGCACGGGGCCCCGCCCCCTTTCTAAGCTGGGGTTGTGTGTGTGTAGGGGGGGGAGGTCAGGTATCTGGGACACGCCCCCTTCAATTACCCCACCCGCAAAGGCAGAGAATCCTAGTTGATGGCACGGAATGGAGTGTTTGCCCTCTTGAGTCTCGGCCACGGATTGAGGCCGTTGCATGGGAAGAAGAGTCGGATGTTTCCCGGGTGTGTGTTTGTGTGAGCATGGGCCCCGTGCGTGCCTGGCTGGCAGTGTGTTCACCTGTGAATCTTTCCCTTTCCTGCTGCATATCTGTGTGGCGCCCTTACACTTCACCTGCCCCTGAACACCTCCCCCCTCCACACACCTGGGTTTCCCAGCATGGCTGGGCATAACCCCAAGTGTGTCAGGATTTTCCATGTGGGACTCTTCGCTCTGTATCTTTTCTTCCCCACGGGTGAGTTGGATACCCGTTTGTACACATACCTGGCTTTGCATGGGCCCGTGCATTTGAACCTCAACCTCCGGGGATGGACGGTGTTCTTGTTCACACTTGTACTTGGTACTTTCCCCGGGTCCTATCCCCTCCCCTCCCCATCCCCCATCACTGCTGTTTGGGGAACAGTCTGCCTCCTGCTCCTGACTTGGTTTGCACCACCCCATGAGGTTTAGGGCCTATGTGTTCCCACGTGTCTGCAGAAGAGGGGGGCATCTGTGTGCACCTCTAGAGTTGGCCCTACAGCCTGTGTCACTGGTGCTGGGGTGGGGGGCAGCTAGGGTGCAAGGGTGACAGGGGAGGGCTCAGGAGGGTCCACTGCTTTCACATCTGCAACTCAGGACACTTCCTCTGATTTGTACCCTCTTCTGTGTGTTTGTCTCATCTCTGTGCATGCCTGTTTGTAAATTGAGACTGTAAGGGCTCTATTTATTGGGGCTCTGGAGTAGGGGTCATTTGTCTGGCTCTTTAGTTGGGCATCCCAATTCCCTTGTCTCACCTTTAGGGTACAATGTTCCTTGGGATAACCCCCCAGTCAACTGGAAGGTTCCCCACCTGACGACTCCCTGGGGGATTTCCTGAGCTCCCTTCTCAGAGGGCAGCTTGGGAGAACCCCCTGACATCTTCCCCTTCCTCCCAGCTTGGTCTATGGCAGCTCCAGGACCTCGCACCCTGAGACGGACATCCTACACCGCCAGGCCTACGCAGCCCCCCACCCACTGCAAAGCTATGCCACCAACCACCACCCGGCAGGTACGGCCCCCATCCCGCCCTGCTTGGGCTGGCCCTCCCTTAGAGGGAGCTGATTGGCTACTGAAAGTTCCACCCCTCCTAATTGGCCGTGTCGTGTGTCGTGGCCCGCCCCATGCTGTCTCTCCTCTGATTGGTTGCCTCTGAGGCTGCCGGTCCCTGCTTAATTTCTCGCCGGATTCGTCTGCCCCTGTCTCTGGCCCCGCCCCTTTCACTCCAATTGGCCCTGTCCCATCAGACCCCAAATCCCACCTTCTCTTCCAGGCTTTTCCGTCTCTTTCCAGCTCACCCCAATCCTTTCCCTCTGGGTTTGCTCCGTCCTTTGGGCTCCTTGGAGCTCTGAATTCTTTCTTCCTGATGCCCTTTCTTCCTGATTGGCTCCAATCCTTTGGCCCTCCCCCTTTTTCCTTAGATTCGCCTGCTGCCTTATTCTACCCCTTGGTCTTGCCTCCAACGCTTCTAATTGGTTCCCTTCCTTTGCTGCAACTTCCCCCTTCCTAGATGTATCAGCAATGAGATGGTGCTGTCCCCTTTGACCCTTGACCCTCCTGATTGGACCCTTCCCTTTTTTCCTCATCCTTTTTTTCCTGGATCCTTTCACTTTGGCCCAACTCCTTTTGACTTGTCCCCTGGTCTTTGTGCGGCTCCAGTCGTCCTATCCTTTACCCTTCCTGGCTGGAGTTGGCCAAATCATTTGGTTTCCCCCACCCGCCCTTACTGAGGACTCTGTCCTTTTGCTCCTGCCTCCTTCACTTCTGGATTTTTCTACTCTTTATACAACCATTTCCTGCCCTTGTCGTTGGGTCCTCTCCTCCCATCCTGCTCCACTGCCTCTCCTTTCCCCCTTCCCTCCCCTCGGTCCTGTCTGGTTAGCTGGTTCTGCTCATTTTCTCCTCTTTGAATCAGACCCTTTCTGTTCCCCAAATCGTTTCCCTGACTCCCCTTGCCTTTAGCCTCTTCCCTTTCTTTCTTGACCCTGCCCTACCCCCCACCTGGCTGACTATACTCCCTATTCCTGGCTAGGCCTCTCTGGACTCTTTGACACTGGCCTCCACCACGCAGGCTCAGCAGGGCCGGACACCTCTGTCATGAACCTCATCTCAGCCCTGGAGTCCCGGGGCCCCCAGCCTGGCCCCTCCGCCTCCTCTCTCCTCTCCCAGTTCCGTAGTCCTTCCTGGCAAACAGGTAAGCCCAGCACCGGACCTGGTGGGGCAGGGTGGGGCTGGCTTGTGGTCCCCTCTGACCTCCAGTGTTCGTCACCTCCAGCCATGCACACGCCGGGCCCCACGGAACTCTTCATCTCGGGTGCCCTGCCGGGTTCCAGCACCTTTCCGTCCTCCTCTGCCCTGTCGGCCTACCAGCACCCGGCTTCCTTCGGCAGCCGCCCCTTCCCAGTGCCCTCGTCCCTCAGCCTCCAGGACCCCCCATTCAGTCCTCCAGCTAACGGGCTCCTGTCCCCTCATGATGTGCTACACCTGAAGCCCTCACAGGCACCCACGGTACCCTCCTCGTTGGGCTTCGAGCGCCTTGCAGGGGGTGGTGTTCTGGGGCCTGCTGGTCTTGGTCCAGCACAGACCCCCCCTTACCGCCCTGGCCCCCCAGACCCACCACCACCTCCCCGCCACCTCCCAACTCAGTTCAATCTCCTGGCTTCCTCTTCCGCTGCTGCCGCTGAGCAGTCCTCCCCACAGCTCTACAACTTCTCGGGTACTGCCCCGGGCCCACCGCCACCCGAGCGGGCCCTGCCCCGCCAGGACACCGTCATCAAGCACTACCAGCGGCCAGCCAGTGCCCAGCCCCCACCACCTCCGCCACCAGCCCATGCCCTCCAGCACTACCTGAGTTGTGGAGGCAGCTACCCCTCCATGGGCCATCGGGCCAACCTGGCCTGCAGCCCCCTGGGCGGTGGGGAGCCCTCCCCGGGTGCTGGGGAGCCTAGCAAGGCTGGTCCCAGTGGAGCCACAGCTGGGGCATCAGGCCGAGCCACGGGCCCTGAGGCGGCCGGGGGAGGTGGGGCTGGGGGTGGTGGTGGAGGTTACCGCCCCATCATTCAGTCGCCTGGTTATAAGACTAGCAAAGGTGGTTATGGAGCAGCTACGGGGGGTGCTACCAGGCCCCCACCACCCCGTTCGACTGCCACACCCAAATGCCAGAGCCTGGGAGGGCCAGCAGCAGCCTACGCCACTGGGAAGGCCTCTGGGGCTGGCGGGGCAGGGGGCCAGGCCTATTCCCCTGGTCAGCCACAAGGGCTTCTGGGACCCCAGGCCTATGGGCAAGGGTTTGGTGGGGGGCAAGCACAGGACTTGAGCAAAGGCCCCAGCTACTCAGGGGGCCCCCCACAGCCTCCCAGTGGCCCCCCACCTCCTGGCCTAGCCACCTGTCAGAGCTACTCTCCGGACCAGCTGCAGGGGCAGCTGTATGGGGTGCAGGGTGAGCCCTACCCAGGGCCAGCTGCCCATTCCCAGGGGCTGCCCACAGCCAGCCCTTCACTCAGCTATAGTACTGGCCATTCCCCAGCACTCTCAGGCCATGGGGGTGGCTGGGGACCCAGCTCCCTGGGAGGCGGTGGGGAGGCCAGCCCTTCTCACATCATTCGCCCACTCCAGTCGCCGCCTGCCACCGGCCGCCCTCCTGGAGTCGGTTCTCCAGGAGCCCCTGGCAAATACCTGAGCTCAGTCTTGGCCTCAGCCCCATTCTTGGCACCTCCAGGAGCCGGCAGCTATGCATCTGGAGCAGGCGGCTACAAGGGCAAGGGGGATGGCTCGGAGCTGCTGGCTGGCCCTGGCGGGCCACCTGCTGAGCGCACAGAGGATGAGGAGTTCCTCATCCAGCACCTCCTTCAGGCGCCCAGCCCCCCTCGGACCTCAGCGGCGGATGGCTTGGTGGGCGAGGATGGGGCAGCCGATGCCTCCAAGGGACTTGGGGGGAGTGGTGGGGCTGGGGGACCACCGGGCACACCCTACGAGTTGGCCAAGGAAGACCCCCAGAGGTATCACCTGCAAAGTGTCATCCGCACCAGTGCCAGCCTGGACGAGGGTGCCACAGCAGCACTTGAGCTGGGCCTGGGAAGGCTGAAAGAAAAGAAGAAAGGGCCAGAACGGGGTGGCGAGACCCCGGAGGGGCTGGCCACCTCAGTTGTCCACTACGGGGCAGGTGCCAAGGAGCTGGGAGCCTTCTTGCAGAAGAGCCCGCCACCCCCACCTCCCTCTGCCCAGCCTACCCAGCCCACCCCCCATGGCCTCCTCCTGGAGGCCGGAGGCCCTGACCTCCCACTGGTGCTGCCTCCGCCTCCCCCCCAGCTGCTTCCCTCTGTCCTCAGCCACGCCCCCAGCCCCTCTCCCAGCGCTCCCAAAGTCGGTGTCCACCTTCTTGAGCCAGCTACCCGTGATGGGGCGCCCCAGCCGCCCCCGCCGCCACCCCCACCTCCACCACCCATGCCCCTGCAGCTCGAGGCCCACCTCCGTAGCCACGGCCTGGAGCCTGCGGCCCCCAGCCCCCGCCTACGACCGGAGGAGAGCCTGGAGCCCCCAGGTGCCATGCAGGAATTGCTCGGGGCTCTGGAGCCGCTGCCCCCCGGGCCTGGTGACGGGGCCGTGGGCCCACCTAACTCAGAGGGCAAGGATCCTGCGGGCGCCTACCGCAGTCCCAGCCCGCAAGGTACCAAGGCCCCCCGCTTCGTACCGCTGACATCCATCTGCTTCCCGGATTCCTTGCTCCAAGATGAGGAGCGTAGCTTCTTCCCCACCATGGAGGAGATGTTCGGCGGCGGGGCGGCGGACGACTACAGCAAGGCCGGGCCACCCGAGGACGAGGGTGATCCCAAGGCAGGCACTGGGCCACCTCCAGGCCCCCCTGCCTATGATCCCTACGGGCCCTACTGCCCTGGCCGGGCATCTGGAGCTGGGCCCGCGACACCGGGCCTGGGCCTGGACCCCAACAAACCCCCGGAGCTGCCCTCTACGGTCAACGCTGAGCCGCTGGGCCTGATTCAGAGCGGACCCCATCAGGCGGCCCCGCCTCCCCCACCGCCACCTCCGCCGCCAGCCTCCGAGCCCAAGGGCGGCCTGACCTCGCCCATCTTCTGCTCTACCAAGCCAAAGAAGCTGCTCAAGACGTCCTCCTTCCACCTGCTGCGGCGCCGTGACCCACCCTTCCAGACGCCCAAGAAGCTGTATGCGCAGGAGTACGAATTCGAGGCGGACGAGGACAAGGCCGATGTGCCCGCTGACATCCGCCTCAACCCCCGCCGCCTGCCTGACCTGGTGTCCAGCTGCCGCTCTCGCCCAGCCCTTTCTCCGCTGGGGGACATCGACTTCTGCCCACCGAACCCGGGCCCTGATGGACCCCGGCGCCGAGGCCGCAAGCCCACCAAGGCGAAGCGTGACGGTCCCCCCCGGCCCCGGGGGAGGCCCCGGATCCGCCCGCTGGAGGTCCCCACTGCAGGGCCAGCCTCGGCCTCCATGCCCACGGATGCGGGCAAGAAACCCCGGGGCCGGGGCCGAGGTCGGGGCAGGAAGGCTGAAGAGG
Source organism: Indri indri (assembly GCA_004363605.1). NCBI lineage: Eukaryota > Metazoa > Chordata > Mammalia > Primates > Indriidae > Indri > Indri indri. Next base: position 2,470 of record RJWJ010019938.1, on the reverse strand, counting down.
CAGGGGGCACCCGGATGGAGCCCCTGAAGCCACTAAAGGTGAGGGGGACTGGGTCTTCAGGCTGGGACCTAATGCCTGAGTAGTACAGAAAAGAAAGGATTGGGGCCGCATTTGGGCATTTTCGGGGCAGGGGGATAAGATTTACTCCTACAGCCTGTGAGGAGATGAGTCTAGGGTTGGAGTTCCAGGGTCACTGATCTAAGAAATAAAACTCTGCCCTAGGAAGCTGGGGACTGGGGCCTGGGTTTTTGGCTTCTATATCCTAAAGGTTGGCCAATCAGGGACCCTATGTTCCTGGGTCTTCTGGGAGGCAAGCCTGGGGACCTGAACTGGGCTGTAAGCAAAGACAGGTCACTGGGTCTAAGTTCCTGGCCTTCGGAGGGAGAAACTCGGGTCCTGTCATTCTGGAATCTAAGAGAAGGGGTCTGCAGGATTGAGTTCTAGATCTCACAGGCTGAGAGTCTGGGAGTTTGGACTTTGGGGTCTTAAGTAGAGGGGCGCTGGGGGCCTGGACGCCTGGGCTCTCACTCCCCACCGCCCCATATCTAGATCAAGCTGTCTGTGCCCAAGGCTGGCGAGGGTCTGGGAGTCTCCTCAGGCGAGGCGGTGTCTGGTGCTGACCACAACAGCCTGGACTCGAGCCTGACGCGAGAGAAGATCGAGGCCAAGATCAAGGAGGTGGAGGAGAAGCAGCCAGAGATGAAGTCGGGTTTCATGGCCTCCTTCTTGGACTTCCTCAAGTCAGGCAAGCGCCACCCGCCGCTCTACCAGGCCGGCCTGACGCCCCCGCTCAGCCCACCCAAGAGCGTGCCACCCTCTGTACCAGCCCGAGGCCTGCAGCCCCAGCCCCCTGCCGCCCCTGCTGTACCACACCCCCCACCTGCCGGTGCCTTCGGGCTGGGGGGCGCGCTGGAGGCTGCAGAGAGCGAGGGGCTGGGGCTAGGCTGCCCTTCACCCTGCAAGCGGCTGGACGAGGAGCTGAAGCGGAACCTCGAGACACTGCCCTCCTTCTCCTCGGACGAGGAAGACTCTGTCGCCAAGAACCGGGATTTACAGGAGAGCATCTCCTCGGCCATCTCTGCCCTAGATGACCCACCCCTTGCTGGGCCTAAGGACACTTCCACCCCGGATGGGCCACCCTTGGCCACCCCAGCTGCAGTCCCAGGACCACCCCCTCTCCCGGGACTCCCCAGTGCCAACAGCAATGGCACGCCTGGTGAGCTCTGAGAAGGTCGTCTGGGGGCAGGGCAGGGTTTTGGGTTATCGTGGTCACTAGATACAGTTGTGCAGATTACACACTGTTTAAGGGAGACCATTCATGTAGATGATACAGATTTGTATGTTTCCAAAGGTAATTTCCTGACTGGGGGCAAACAAGTGTTTTGAGGAAGGCACATCTGTTTCTAATCTGCCCAGAGATGCTAAGTGGACCCAGGGTGGGCACTGGAGAAGGCAGGGAGACAGGGCAGGTGTTAGTGATTGGGATGGGTGAGAGGTACTGAGAGAGGTTCTGAAACTGGTGGGAATGTGGGGCCCGAGAGGTCTCTGAGGAGTCAGCGATGTGACATGCAGTAGGGACAGAGGGTGTCTGTGGGGTGGAGAGAGACTTGGGGAGGGGTATGGGTCTCGCGGTGGGTGGGAGGGGAAGGCCGGGGCTGCGGCAGGGTCTGGGTGGTCTGAGACGGGCTTTGGACAAAAGTTAAGGGGTGTTAATGGGGGAAGCAGAGGCGTGGGGTAATGAGGGTGGGGATGTGGAGGGGGCTCAGAGGGGTCCTGGGGAATGGAGAGGTCTTTGGAGGGGCGTAGACAGGTGGAGAACGGGGAGTGAGGTGAGGGTGGTGAGGTTGAGTGGAGGCTTCAGGGAAAAGCTGGGGGGCTCCGGGCAGAGTGCCGGGGGCGCGGAGTGGGAGAGAAGGCCGGGGTGAGAGAGCCTTTGACGGGTAGGGAAGGGCCATGGCTGAGGCCACAGGGATGGCCGAGTAGCAGCTTTGGGGATCAGGATTTCAGGGAGTTTGAGGGGGATGTTAAAAAAAATCCCTGAGGCTCTTAGTGGAGCAGGCTGAGCACAGGACAGCAAGGGCTCGGGTGGACGGGGGAAGAGGGAGGTCAGCAGGGAGGGATGACTTGGGGGTGGCAGGAGCAGTAGGAGGAGTTAGGAGCCCCACAAGGGCTTCGAGACGTTTTAGGCCTGGAGAGATGGGGCTTAGCGACTCAAAATAGCTGCTGGAGCAGCGAAGGGTCTCAGGGAAGGACTTTGATGTGGCAGAAGGGCCACCGGGGAGGCTGAGAGGCAGTTAGGGATGAGAGAGGGTGCTGGGGGTGGTGAATGGCATCCAGGCTGACTTGCCTCTCCCCCCCCAGAACCCCCACTGCTGGAAGAGAAGCCCCCCCCCTCCCCCTCTCCTGCCCCGACTCCTCAGCCTCAGCCTCCACCTCCGCCACCACCACCGCCGCCAGCCCTGCCCTCGCC
>RJWJ010019937.1:0-29664 GCA_004363605.1 Indri indri | reverse complement strand
CACGAATCAGCCAATCAATCTCATGACAGGTGGGCACTTGCAAGGGGAGGAGACATGCAAGCATTCAATTACCCTCACTGGATGCAACTAGACATCACAAGAAGAGTCCAGCTAGAATAATTGATGGATTAGTGAAAACTGAGAGGTTGCTGTTGGGAGGTAATCAGGTGCTTCAGGGTTCATTAATTTGGGGAGTCTATACACTCTTATGGATTCTTTTTCTATGATTCCCCCAAAATTATCAGAAAGAACTCTAAAAAAGAGTCCATTATGGTGTATATCTGGGGCACACGGAGAAGCAACCATGCAGAAGTATGGTATTTTCCCTGGACTCTTCTCCTTTATCTTGCCTATAAAACAAAAAGTGCTACTCTAGGGGCATATTTTCAAGGCACAGGTAAATATTCACTGCTGCCAAGGAGGGGGAAAAGAAAACAAAAATCCCTACTCTTGCGGGAAAGACAGAAATGCATGCTGAGCCCACAACTCCAGCTGAGGGGAATAGGAGGACTGAGAAGACCACACACCCAATACCCAAGAACAGGGCATATATTAGGATTTAGCAAATAATTAGATATATTGTGAATAACCAAAACCAGTTTTCTCTATTCTCAATGTTGGAAAAAGAAATTACAGATAAGGAAAGGCATCAGATGTATGAATTCACGTTTTTTTTTTAAATACACGTACAGAGAGAAATAGGTACAGAAGGTGTGTGCATGCGTGCGTATTTAGTAGTTTTGTCTTTTGAGAGAAACTGGAAGCAATGACATCCCAATAACAATGAGCACATCTTGCATCCAGATCTTGGTTTTTAAATGTCATTCACCAATAAAAGGAACTAAGCCCCCATGGAAAACTAACTGATACCAGGGCTGGAGCAAAGAAAGTGTAGGATAAGCTTATAGTGCCAGAAAGAAAGGAAGAGCTCAAAATAAGACCAGGGCTTGTCAAAAGATTCTGTGAGAAAACTTGGAGAAGTTCCCAAAGGCTAAATCTTTGGCAATTTGAGCAACAAAATAGATAGTAATAGCAGTAGATTATAATCCATAAATAAGTCCATACTGAAATAGAAAATTGAAAAAATAAATAAATGAAGAACAAATTTTCCTTACAGTAGAAGTCCAATTTATAAATGTAAGGGGAATAGGGAAATAAAAAAAAACAGCATTTTACAAACACATCAATAAATGTTGCAGGCAAAAATTATTAATAGAGGTTAAAATTAGCAAATGGAAATATGTTGAGATAGTATATGTGCATAGTCTCAAAGTATCTCCTTACAAGAGTATTATTAATTATAAACAGTAAAAGGTAATTTTAGTGTGGATAAGCCTGAGAGACATCACATTATCCAAATGATTAAAGTTAAAAATCACCAGTAATGAGACAAATTTACACCATATACCTCATGATGATTGAAAATGCAAAACATCGCTTCCACGACATTCTTGCTAAAAATGCACAACTGTAATCTAATTATGAGAAAGCATCAGACAAACCCAGCAGAAAGACAATCTGAAAAATAACTGACCAGACTCTTTGAAAGTGTTAAGGTCATAAATGACATTAATGAACTACCTTATATTGGAGGAGGATAAAACTATCACATAAATGCAATGTGGAATCCTAGATTGGACCCTGGACAAGACAAAAGGATATTAGTGGGTTAATAAGTAAAATTTAAACAAGGTGTGTAATTACTTAATAATGTTATATTAATGTTAATTTCCTGACTTCAGTAATTATGCTGTGGTTTTGTAAGATGGTATAATAATATTTGGGAAAGCTAAATGAAGGTATATGGGAAATCTGAGTACTAGTTTTACAACTCCTATAAGACCAAAACTGTTTCAAAATAAAAAGCTGTAAAATTAATTGACAAATTTAACAATAATAACATAAATATATATCTTAATATGCAAATAATAAATATATAAGTATGTATTATGTATTGTGCATTTATCAAAACTAATATAATAAATTCATTAAAGATATTTTCAGACAGAATTTATAAAATCCAGTTTTAGGCTATCTGCAAAGAGATGAACCTAAAACATTGTCATAGGAAAGTTGGAAATAAATGAAAACAACATGTTTGGCAACTATTAACTAAAAGGCAATTCATATATATGTTTACGTACACATATCAAACAAAATAGACTTAAATGCAAAAGAAATTATTAGGCATAAAGAGGGCCCCTACTGGACAGAGGAATCTTTCATCTGAAAGACACAAAAGTTATGAACACATAGTAAGTTAAGAAGTAAGTGAACATTTTGAAAGATTTGCTCAATACAATAATAAGCAACCATTAAAGTGACTTTTACAGGTATGTAAATTTTTTTAAATGTTAACATTCTGCTTAGAGGAGAAAACCTTTAAAATTTAGTATATACTGAGATTACATTTCATGTAAAAGTAAAGCTTATGCAAGGAATATATTAGAAGGAAAGGGGAATTCAACTATGGGTGAATTTTTTCGCTTCCTTATAACTTTGCTGTATTTTTCAAATTTTATTTGCAATGATGCAATGGAAATAGCCATTTTTAAGTACCTTTTAATTGCCCTTCAGTAGTTATTGAGTTTCTAGTAAGTGTTGGGGGAAAGAAAAAACGTAAGGCTGAGTTTCTTCTCAGATGGAGTTTACAGCCTATTTAATGAAACAAACAACATATAAAATAGTAATTAAAAATACCAGAAAATGAAACTTCTTGTCAAATAACTAGTATGAATGTGTACCCAAAAATTCAGAAGGAGTAGAATGGTTTGAAGAAATAGGCAGGGGAATTTTGATTTTTAATAGGTGAGACTAGAGCAGTATAACAAAGGAGAAACCACGGAGAAAGCTATTTCCTAGTAAAGTCTGTGTTAGTGTACAATATTTGATCAATATTCTGCCAAATTATGAAAACCTGAAGGGTGGGAGCCTACTAAGTGCTAAAATTCTCATTTTCTCACCTGAAAGGGGCCCATAATCTGTTCTATCTTTGGTTCAATTAAGTATAGGACAATTTTGTTGGCTGTTTTCAAAGAACTTAGCATCATGGAGCATTTTCAAATATTGCTTTACTAAGGTACTACCAGTCACTGTATATCTTGAAATAATAATAAACTTCCTTGCAGAATGAAATTTGTAGTAGGCCAATATTTGTTCTGGCCAGTATTTGTCCAAAAATCTTGATACATAGTAGATGTTCAGTAAATATTCATTCAGTAAGTGAATAAATGCAGACAGAAAATATAGAATGCAAAAAACTTAATGTTCAGAATCTAGTGTGCTATTAAGAAAATTACTTTAAAATTCATGAGGTAAAAAGTATGAATAAAAAAGTAAAATGCAAAATAAGTAGCTGTTTTTCAGTAAAAAGATAAAATTCTAATATTGATTTAATTAAAACTTAACCTTCCTCTAAATTTAACAGAGGTCAATAAGTCAACCCACGTGTTGTTTACTACTACAATGGAAAAAAAGTGAAAATAAAGACACACTTTTAAAAATTGGCATAATATTTGACAATTGATAAATTAATTACTATTGTGGCAGAAAATATGTTATAAATTATTTTTGTAATTTATTGCTGAGTGGAAAATTTCATTTTAATGAATTTATAAAAATATTTAATAAATATAATAAATTTTAATAAGTCATCTAATCCCACATCCTGCCATAAACTGTATTGTCCTACATCCAGAGAGATAAAAATTAGTCTAGTTTTAAGTATGTCCAGGAACAAAGATGTCTCACATTCTTTAAGAAATCACTTTGATATCCAGCCTAGAGACCGAGATTACTTCAGAACTCTTTCCAAATTCTCTAATGGCATTAATTTAATTTCAAAGATAAATTTATAAATGAGTTCCATAAAGGTAAAATGAAATAAGCTTTATTTCTGAAATACCCTTCTTGTTAAAGTCACCTCCAACTCATACAAAACATTTTCAAAATTTAACTAGCGTTTTCCACCTGGAAAATGCAGACGTGCGTGGAGAGTGGAGGGGAACTCAGCTGACAGGATTTAAAATAGAGTTCTCAGTTGTGAAGGATTTTGTTGATGGAGAAAGCCAGAATCTTCCCCTTCTGGTCAGCAAAGCAAATTAGGATGGTGTTGAAATTATATCTGTCTTGTCATCTCCCTGGCAGGACACCTTTTGATAGGGCCTTCTGTTCCTTCCATTTCTTGGCAGCTTCTTCCTTTGGGATGTCTGGAAATAATGGAACTTTCAAGACTAAATAATGGAGCCTGGCAGAGCTTCTGTAGTTCTTACTTACAGATCTAAATCATATGTTTGCATCAGGTCATTTAAAATAAACTTGAAGTATTTGAATTGAAGCTTGAAATAATACTGCCTAGCAATAGCATTCAGCATCATCAGCTCTCCTCGTGGTTGCAATTTCATCTAGAAAACAGGGATTGCAGTATTTTGTTAAACGTTACCTGTTGCTTTTAAAGTATAAGATGCTTCACACTTTAGGTAAGAAAAGATAAAATATCCAGACAGATGATTCGGTACCCATATCATTGGAACCAGATGCATGGTTTTTAAATGAGGCAAAGGATGAGGATCTGCCTGTATCTGGTTTTGCTCCATCCCTCACAAGCCTGGTCTAAGCAGGAGCATTCACTGACTTCAGAGGGAACACTACACCTTTGACTCCAGAACAAACTCCTGTATGCAATTCCACAGGGCTCAGAGCAAAACAGAAATGGGTTTTTGTACTTTTCAGCGTCAGTGTGATTTATGTAATAGTTCCAAATACATGTTCTCTGAGTGCTTGGCCTCTTAAAGAAAAATTTTATCTACCCCCAGATGAGGCCTGGATTTTATTGCTGGTATTTTTTCTGAGGAAACAGATTTAAGTTACGCCATTTTTTTAAGCACTGGGAGGAATTCATTAAAGACTTTCTGTTATTAGTTTCACTTTAGTCTTGAAAAAATATGACTGAATAAACTGAATCTCAAAAGCATTATGCTGAGTGAAAGAAGTCTTACACAAAAGAACACATGCTGAATGAATCCGTTCACATGAAGTTCTAGAACAGGCTAAACTAATCAATGTTTAAGTATTCCTAAAACCTCTGAATGAGAATGAGATGTGCATTTTGACTGATTTTTAAACATCTTCATTTGCAAATCATCTGAAGTAATAGCTAATATTCAAAAAGGATGGCTATTAGAGAAAATTATATTTCTCAATAGAGGGAACAACCAAGTAATTTTTTTATTAAAATTTTTTTCTTTAACATTTTTTATTGTAGTAACATACACCTAACATAAAATTTACCATTGTAATTATTTTAGAAGATACAATTCAGTGGCATTCATAATGTTAAGCAAACTTCACCAGTATCTAGTTCCGGGATGTTTTTATCGCCCCAAAGGAAAATCCCATACCTTTTAAGTAGTTACTCCCCATTCTCCTTTCCTCCCAGCGTAATTTTTAAATGTATCTTTTTTTTTCATTCACTCATTTATTAAATGACTAATTTTTAAGCACCTCCTATATCCTGTTACTGAGACAGGTAAGCATATGCAGAGGTGCCCAAAACCAACACACCAGCTCCCTCCCTTTAATTGACTCCTTCCCTGCCTTGCCCCAAGAGTCAGGCAGGAAGCAGAATGTGGAGAAACACAGAGGTAAGAAGAAGGTGGAACGTGCAAAGTGCATCACTGGCAACATAAAATTGCAGTGTTTGTTTTCCAGCAACATTTTTTCTTTTTGAGACAGGGCTGGAGTATAGTGGCACAATCATAGCTCACTGCAGCCTCAAATTCCTGAGCTCAAGTGATCCTCCTGCCTCAACCTCCTGAGTAGCTGGGACTACAGGTGCTCACCATAATGCCGAACTAATTTTTTTATACTTTGTGTAGAGACAGGGTCTCACTATGTTGCCCAGGCTGGTCTGGAACTCCTGGGCTCAAGCCATCCTCCTGCCTCAGCCTACCAAAGTACTGGGATTACAGGCATGAGCCACTATGCCCAGCCCACCCACTAGCAACACTTTCAAATAGTCTTTCTTTAGAAGGCGAATTTTAGAAGCTCAGGCTTTTATGAAAAGTTTTCAGTCGACTTTGAAAGAAAGGCTTTGAAGTATTTTGACAGATAATTTAGTAGTATCAGTAAAGGAAAAGGAATCAGGAACTTTTTATTCTATTCCTGTATACTGGTGACTTCCTGTGGGTTTAGGCAAATCACCTACTATTTGCTGCATTACTTATTGCGGTGTTCTTATTTCTTAGAATGAGTAAAACAGTTAAATCTTCTAAGTTGGAATGGATATACAGAATATACATCACGACTTTTATGCAACAAGGGTAATAACCTACTTTCTGAATGACTAAAAGTCTCAGCCTTTCTCAGCATGACCTTTTTGCATGGCCTCATCGGCATCCATGCAAATCATGTTCAAAAAGAGCAACATTTGACAATACTGATCATAACCACAAACCAAACAAGATTCTGCATGTATTTTTAATGGGGTAGAGAATGGTCACATTGCCAGGCACATTCATATGCATGGGCAGCATCAACACCTTCACACACGCACATGGACACGTACGCGCGCACACACATACACATGCACTTTCCTCAGATTTTCCAGTTTAGTCCCAGCTTTTGATATCAAGTCTTCCTGACAAACTAAGCATTCCAGATGTTTCTTCCTTTGGGCCACTCATTCTCGTACCTTCTATTTGTACTCTCATACACTCATGTTCTCTAGCTTGCCTCAGTCTCTTTATGGGGCAATTTGGCAATATACAAAAAAAAATGTATAAAATTTCAAATAAAAATTGACTTATACCTTGATTCTCAATGCTTTTAGTATTTAGGCTAAAGATATAATTTTGCACACTAGTGGGAAAAAAGATTAAAAATTTCTATTGCAGTATATTTAAATGGAAAAACAAAATATAGAAATATCTTAATACCATAATAATCTGTATATATCCATAACATCTATGACACATCCATACAATTGAGAACCAAATAAGGTGGAGCTTATACTGATTGATATAGAATAATCATACTATGTTGTTACAGAGTTCATTTGTTCAGTCATTAAATAATTATTGAGCATCTACTATATTGTAGGTAGTGTTCTAAGTACTGAGATATAGGAATGAACAAAACAAAGTTCCTGTCCTCTAAGGGTGAACATAGACCATACACAAACATGTCAGGTGGTAGCTGAGTGCTTTGGAGAACCACAAAGAGTTTAAGGAAAACGGAGAGAAAAGTGGCAATGTATAAGTAAGCCAGGCTAAACTAGGTCATGGTGTGGTAGCCAACTCCCAAATCTTTGTGTGTTAAAACAGAAGTGAGTACCTCTCATTCACACCATGGTCAAATGATTCTCATCTGGAGAGATGTAGCTCTGTGTAGTGAACACTCAGGGATCCATGTGATGGTGTCTCCAGCAGGTGTCAAAGATAGAAAGAGACTGGAGAATCACACACAGACTCTTAAATGCTTCCAGTTGTCACTTCTGTTTACATTTTATTGACCAAAGCAAATGAGGTGGCCTCGCCTAACTCCTAGATAGAATGGAAATGCAAATCCCCTGCCCCCAACCCCATGCCAGAACGGAGAGGAAGACCCAAAACATGGGCAAGGCAGGCTAATGTCTACACAGGCTTATGTTGCTGTTAATGAAGTCCCCAAAAAGGTGACATCTGCACTCTGAGCAGGGATGTGAGGGCAATGAGAGAATTAGCTCTGCGGACATCTGAGGGAAGAGCACTCTTGGCAGAGAAAACAGCGGGGCATGGATTTGAAGGAATTATGCCAGGCCTATTTCAGGAGAGCGAGGAGGCTGGGCTGAGAGAGTGAATGTGGGGATAATGGTAAAGATATTAGGATAATGCCATCGACGTCGTAGAAAGGCAAGCACCAGAGAGCCTCCTGGGCTGCTTACTGCAAAGCTTTGGCTTTAACGCTGAGTGAGAAGAGCTGAAAGCAAGAGGATGACAGCATCTGTCTTATGTTCCTAAAAGATCACTCTGTCTGCTTAGGGGAGAATAAATTAGGGGACAATAAATAGTGAGGCAAAAGTGGAAGCAGAGAAACAAATTAGAGGGCAATTGCAGTAATTCACAAGAGAAAATGGTCTTTTGGAATAGGACGATGGCACAAGAGTATTAGAAGTGTTCGGATTCTATACATATTTTAAGGTGCCACACACAATGCGGAAATGGGGAAATACAAGGTAATAAATAGTATGCACAATATAATACCATTTGCATAACAGAGGAGAAAGAAGAAAACTATTAACAATAGTTACATCTGGGCAACGACTGGTACTAGGAATCAGGGGAGAGGGATAGGAGACATTTACTTTTATTTTATATTGTTTTATATAATTTTATTTTTCTTTTCTGCCAAAAGCATTTATAACCTTTAATAACCAAAAATAAGCAAACTAGAAAATGTGGCTCTTGGATGTATATACTGTCAAAAACAAAGAATTTCAAAAATAATATGAACTACATGTTAAATATTAAATATTCAATATCTGAATACTTGATAATAGATTATTTGAATATTCAAATTACATGTATACAAGTTTTTTCAATGAAAGAGAAGAGTGCATTCAAGTTATAAAGAACTATAACATAAATTATCTAGTTGTATCTTCCTTACAACCGCAAACACCTATATGAAATGTATTCATTAGAATATTGATGTATTCATTCATGCTTCACCATGCTTCACACTTTAGATATTTTACTATATGCCTGGAATTACATTAGAGACTCAAGGGAAAACCAGATGAAAGAAGAAAACAAATGTAGCAAGCAAAACAAACGTAAGTATACACAGTGCAAGATATCACTGTTTTTTTAAAAATGAGAAAGAGTGCCATGTCAAATCATATGAACAGTAGTAAAATTGTTTGAGAACTCAGAAGGGACTGAAACACTATTTTTAGCACTTAAAATTCTTACTATATTATTATGTCTAGTTCGGGGCTCCAAAGCTCCAAAATATAGACAGATATTAAATCTTAGAGACTTTTCACAGGAGAACCATAGTGACAATTAAAGGATTATGAAGTAATGTTTATGAGAATGGGCTACAGAAAGAGGATTATTTAGCCTGCAAAAGAGGATGTGAATCGTGATTTACTATTGACCCTTAGAGTAACCAGAAGTTTTAAAGATCCTGGCTAACGATTCTCTACCTCAACGTGGAAGAGAAAATGAGGAAATGGTTTGAAGCAGTAACATCAAGCTAGACACGAATAAAGAGTGAAGGATGTTAGACACTGGTATGAAGTCATGGCATTTCTTCCTCAGGGGGCTTGGTCTTTAAAAGCCAGATCAATTTTCATCTGCCTAAATGACTTCCCAAATCCCCTTCATCCTTCTGATTCTCTCTCTGGAGAAAGGGATTCCTTGACCTGGCTTAGCAATCCTTTCCTATGCCAAATAGCCTTCAAGGTCAGGAAGCTCTCCAGTATAATTCACCTAAATAGATCCGGCTTCAACTTGAATCCATTTCCTCTTGCTCTGTCCTCTGTGGAAAGAAAGAAACATTTGTCATGGAGCTCCACTTCAGAACATTTCAAATAATTCAAGACAGCAATTTTGTGCTCTAGCCTTTCTTTCTCCATGCTATATGATTTCTATTCCTTCGGTAGTTCACAAATTCTGCCCACCTTTTAATACAGTTCATTACAGCATCAATCACAGCTCTTCAATTTATAGTGGTGAATTGAAGTAAAACTATTCTAGAATCTGTCTATTCTCCATATCTCTTCTATGCAATGGAACAAGCTTTGATTAAGGATCTACATCTGCAGTCCTCTATAATATCAAGAGATGCATAAGGGCATAATGTTTTGAAGCCTGGAAAGTTGAATGATCTGTTCAGCTGAATATTCAACTTCAATCATCCACATCAGAGAGGTCAGATCTTGGATTGGATTGTCTCTTCTACTTCCTAAAACTTAAATGTTTGTGGTTCCTGGGTATATTAGTCAAAAATCTTTTTGCTGCACATGCCAAAAACTCAATTTGAACTAGCACAGAATAAAGGGGGAATTTATGTAATCAAGTCACAAAAGCAGGCTGCAGCTGAGCCTCAGCAATTAGAATGCAAAATCGAACACGACCAGAACTTTTTCCTCTTAGTGTCTTAACTCTGCTTCTCTCTGCACTTCAGCTGCCATCTTTCTTCCTACTGGCCAAGTTTGGGAAATTTTAACTTTTAAATATTGTTAAGCATGCCCCCTCCTCTCTATTCATGATTCCACAACCACTGATCTGTTCCCAATTATCTCTTAACCTAGAATAATGTAGGTCTTCCTAAGAGGTTCCCCTGTCCTCAGATTCTTTCTCTCTAATCCATTTAAAATATAAATCACAACATGCCACTTCTCTAGTTAGAAACCTCCAAAAGGTCTCATTCTTTTCTGGAGAATAAAAATCTAAACCTCTGTGACATGCAAGACCCTTAATGCTTGGCACCCTTCAGACTTCTCTAGCTCCAACTTTTTCTCACAGTTATTCTGAACTATTCATGTTTTCCTATATCTGCCACTGATATAGCTGATATATATATCAGCTAGTACGTATCTGTGTATGTATGTGTGTGTGTGTGTGTGTGTGTGTGTGTGTGTGTGTGAGTGTATTCATCCTTTAAGATGCAACTCAATTTGGGTACCTGGTTTTAATGCATCTAGTCAAAGTTAATCACCTCTGTGGAAAGGGTCATGGTATAGTGCAATAATAAGCACTACTGTATAGTTTTATTTTCCAATTATTATGCTGGTGCAAAAGTAATTGCAGTTTTAGCATTGTGAAAATTTACTGTTTGATACTGGATTACATTCTTAAATTAATGTGGTTATGTGATACATCATTTTAATGTGCACTCCTCACTTTATTTTTTTTGCTAATGACTTATTATTTGCTGTTTATTTTTTATTTTAGACTATGGGAATGATGTTAGACAAAAAGCAAATTCGAGCTCTTTTCTTATTTGAATTCAAAATGGGTCCTAAAGCAGCAGAGACAACTGTCAACATCAACAACACATTTGGTCCAGAAACTGTAAAGGAACGTACAGTGCAGTGGTGGTTCAAGAAGTTTTGCAAAGGAGATGAGAGCCTTGAAGATGAGGAGCTCAGTGGCCGGCCATCGGAAGTTGACAACAACCAATTAAGAGCAATCATTGAAGCTGATCCTCTTACAACTACAGGAGAAGTTGCCGAAGAACTCAAGATTGACCATTCTACAGTTGTTCAGCATTTGAAGCAAACTGGAAAGGTGAAAAAGCTTGATAAGTGGGTGCCTCATGAGCTATCCAAAAATAAAAAAAACTGTCATTTTGAAGTATTGTCTTCTCTTCTTGTACAAAACAATGAACCGTTTCTCGATCAGATTGTGACATGTGAAAAAATGTGGCTTTCATATAACAACTGGTAACAACCAGTTCAGTGGTTGGACCAAGAAAAAGTTCCAAAGCACTTCCCAAAGCCAAACTTGCACCAAAAAAAGATCATTGTCACTGTTTGGTGATTTGCTGCCAGTCTGATCCACTACAGCTTTCTGAATCCTGGTGAAACCATTATATCTGAGAAGTATGCTCAGGAAATCGATGAGATGCACCGAAAACTGCAACACCTGCAGCCAGCATTGGTCACCAGAAAGGGCCCAATTCTTCTCCACGACAATGCCCAGCTTCACGTCACACAACCAACGCTTCAAAACTTGAACAAAGTGGGCTACGATGTTTTGCCTCATCTGCCATATTCACCTGACCTCTCACCAACCGACTACCACTTCTTCAAGCATCTCAACAACTTTTTGCAGAGAAAACGCTTTCACAACCAGCAGGATACAGAAAATGCTTTTCAAAAGTTCATGGAATCCCGAAGCACGGATTTTTACACTATGGGAATAAACAAACTTATTTCTCGTTGGCAAAAATGTGTTGATTGTAATGGTTTCTGTTTTGATTAATAAAGATGTGTTTGAGCCTAGTTATAATGATTCAAAAGTGGTCTGAAACCGCAATTACTTTTGCACCAACCTAATATTTATTTGCTAGTTTATCTTCCCTCCTAGTATATGTGTGCTCTTTATGGGGGTAGAGTTGATGTCTTTTTGCATTCTCGGCTCCCACCACATCACTTATAAACTATGTCCTCACTTTTAAAATGTGATGCTGATAACCATATCTCCTCCATAGGATTGTTATGAGGACTAAATACTTAACTAATGTAAATTGCTTAAAATATAAAATGCCTGGCATGGAAAACACCCAGTGAATATCAATTGTCATTGCTGTTATTGCTGTGTGTTGTTTTATTTCTACCATTGTGCCTGGTTCACAGCTATGCTTAATAAATGTTGGATGGATAAAAGAAGGATTACATCAGTGTATGAAGGAACTAAGGAATGAATATTTCTGGTATCCTCTAGATCTCTAGTAACACTACTTCTTAAGCTTCAAAATTTCCCTGAAGCTCTTAATAAAGGTTAGGACTTAGTAATATCCAAAATTCATTATTAATGGAGAGATACTGGTGATGTGTGAAAATAGAGTAGATGATGCCACTTGGGATTACATGGGCATAACAAGGAGCCCTTCAATGACACCTGTACTAGCTACCAGGAAAGCTCCGATGGCTCCTACCAAGGGTGGATGCCCCTATGTTCCTTCAGAGTATCTTTTCTCCACTAAGACCAAGACCTCTTGAAAAGGAAAACTGACATTTCAATTATTATTATATAGGCTAGACAATCATATCCCCTTCTCCCCCTATGATTCTCCATTCCACATTTCATCAGCACCGAGGGAAGAAAAAAAACTTACCTTTTTTGATGAAGTATACACCAGTTTTTCTGCACTAAATGCAGCAACTGGGCCACACAACTGAATCTTCATAATAATCCTAGGAGATATCTTATCAATCTCAAAGTACAAACCAAAAAACTAATAAACCAAAACATGTGTCCTTTACGTTTTATTTTATTACTTTTCAAAACTCTACTTTTGAGAGGACAAAGGAAGAAGATAGGAAATACAAATCATGTTCATCTTTTTTATTTATCTTCTTTTGGAATCACACAGATGGAGTATGAAAATCTCTAAAATGCCTTTGAAAATAAATAAATAGGAGAGAAAGAGAGAGAAAGGGAGAGAAGGAGAACTTGCCAAGAAAGATTGATAATATGTAGAGCTGAGCATGAAAGCAATGTGACTCAGGCTCTTATCATTTCTATTTGATTTCCATACCTTTCTATGGATCCTATACTATAAGATAAGGCCACAGATTTTGGAATCACATAATTTATTCTCACCTCTGCCAATGGCTGTAAGAATTTGGGAAAATTATTTATACTTTCCGAGCCTCAACTTCCTCATTTATAAAAGGAATAAAATACATGCTGCCTAGGATTGCTGCAAGGGGATGAAATGAAATAATTTATATTATAGAAGCCATAGAGTCTGAGTCCCAACAAAGAGTTGTTGTTGTTGGTAGTGGTGGTAGAATGTGTGCGCGTGCGCGTGTGTGTGTGTGTGTGTGTGTGAGAAGAGAGAGAAAGGGACAAAGAAACAGGGAAAAAATGTGTGTGCATATGTAGTTCCTCCCTTTTCTCATAAATTTTCAAGATCTATCCATTTCATCACCAAGAGGAGAGGAAATAGCTATATACATAAGTTGTAAATCTTGTGGCTGTGTACTGGAAAATATCTTCAAGATAATTTAGTCCAGCATCCTGGTTTTACAGAGTCAAAGTACTTAGAAAATTAATCTTACCAGTCTAAATATATCTATGGTTTATCTTCTCCCACCAAAAAAAAAGAAAAAAGAGAAAAAAGAAAACTTTGCTTTTTTTCCCAAACATGATTAAGAATAAAAGAATTGAACTGTAGGTAGCACAGCTCTTTAATTTACATTCACCCATAGACCTTATATAAGAACAAGCCATAATAAGCTAAATGGCAAATGAGAACACAATCCCATCCCATGGTTTCTCTCACTAACAGGGAGAACTACCAGAGCTTATAACAAAATCATAATGGCAGATATATTTCTGACAGGGTTAAATGCCTGGGGCACAAAATGAGTGAGAAAATGAGTTTCTGCCTTAATTTTCTCTCATTACAGCCTTGCACTGAATGTATTATTGGTGGTAGTCTGCTGTTCGCTGTGCCAATATTTGTCTGATTTTACCACATGGCTTCTAAAGTAGGAACTTGAAACAGATATTTCTGTCCTGGCATCTTTTTATCCTATGAGGATAAAGCTTCTTTATTTTATGGAATTAAATTGCCATAGTCATTGAGTGAAAATAATAACCAGGATATAAGAGATTTCTCAATAGAATGCTTGGCCCAGCCACAGAAATAGGACTTACTTTAGAAATTTCTCCTTGTTCTTAAAATTGCCAACCATTTCTACCAGGCAAAGCTCTAAAAAAATGCTTTTCTAGTGTGTGCCTCTAAAAATTCTTCTAAAGATCTAACAAATTATTAATATTTATTTTGGATCCAGCCAAATTAGGGGGAAAAAAGATTTAAAGTTCATTGTAAGTGGATTTTTGTTTTTATTTTTATTTTTTTTACCTCTTCTCCTTCAATGTCATGGTAGAAAGGACACTGATTTGGAAATGAGATGATCTAACTTTGAGTCATACCTGTGCCCATAGACAACTTTGTGCCTTATGTAAAGTATTTAACCTTTTTGTCTCTAAAATGAAGAGCAAATCAATCAGATGGTATCTAAAGTTATTCCAGTATGGGAAATTCCACTCTTAAGGAGAATTATATTAATAAACCTGGAGACCAAATTCTAATTTCATTTTGAGGAATCCTTCAAAATCTAGAGCCTGTCTTCTCTTTAAAAAAATAGAAAAGGGTAACTCGCATTGGTTGTTATCAAAATTATTCCCTGAATTTCTTACAAAACAGCTATTGTCTAATAAAGTTAGAGGTGAAGAGAGAGAAGATTTAGACCGCCGTGAGAAAAACAGTAGAGGAGGTGGTTAGCCCTCCTTCATCGGAAGCAAGTGTGACATTGATCTATGGATTACTCCTACCACGACTCTGTTCTGAGAAAACATGCTGGGGTGTACCCCAGAAGGCCCAATGGGATGTCAAGTAATACAACAGTCTAGGAAGGTTATGTGTTATAATCAGTGTAGTTTTATTCCCAAACAGAAAAAATAAAAATTTGGGCCTGTGCAGCAGGAGAGTAAAGCTCGAGCTATTTCTCCCCTGACTGCTTGTCCAAGTCCACCCATGACATCTGCAGGGAACTGCTGAGTCTGAGACGAGCTAGATAGACACAGTCCCTGGGAGAGGAGAGCAAAGCCAGGACTCAGCGGAGGGAGAAGGTCCTGACACACTGACCTTAAATCTGGCCTGTTCTGTGTCTTGGCTTTATTTTCATGTTGTGATTTGTTTTTCATTACTTACTGCCATGGAAAAGCCTTAAGATTTACTGACTTCACTCCTGATCAATTTATTTTTTTCTTTAGAAAATCCACTCTCTTCTCTAAACTTTCATTTTATAACACTCTCCTCCCATTCTCTCAATCCTTTAATAACTTCTCACTCTAAACCACATAAACAAAACTGCATATCATTTTTCATGCTGCACTTATAAATGACCAGATTCAAACTTAGACCCTAATAGTAAATCCCTGCTCTTAGCCTCCATCACACTTGGCAAATTTATCCCAGACTCTGATTTCACAGAATGAGGCAACCCAGACTTGAGATGCAGGTTTTGAGAGAGGGTGGTATTAAATGACAACATTGCCTTCTTCATGATGTTGTGAGATCATGAAGTTCACTCAAATTTTCTGAGTCTCAGTTTCCTCACCTCTGAAAGTGGAAAACAAATCCCCACTTTGGAGGA
Source organism: Indri indri (assembly GCA_004363605.1). Taxonomy (NCBI): domain Eukaryota; kingdom Metazoa; phylum Chordata; class Mammalia; order Primates; family Indriidae; genus Indri; species Indri indri. The sequence goes on along the minus strand of RJWJ010019937.1, from coordinate 13,781 downwards.
TTTTAATGACTGTTTAATTTGATAACATAAATGGACCTAACACAGTGCCTGGCACATAGTAAAGGTTTAAAGAATGATACTCAATTTTATGATTTTATTATTATTATTAAAACAATATGTGAAAACAAAATACAAAATACAAAAATATGCAAAAAATGATGCAAAAAAAAGAATAAGTTATATTCATTGTCCTCAAGGCATTTACAATCAAGTATAGTATGATTTTTAAAAAATTAAAATTTATTTCTTATTAACATTGCTGACAGGAGTTAATTTGAAAATAAACAAACTGTATAGATTCTAAACAATATCTAGCACCAGGAATAATTTCTGACAATAGTAAATACTCAATAAATGTTTGAATAAATAAACAAAAGTCTCTCTATATAAAATTCCTCTCACTTCATAGGATACTGGAAGATTTCCACATTTTACTCTCTTTTCTTGTGAGCCATCTACCTGGACCAAATCCCACAAGCCTGACAAGACTTTCTGATCAGCAGCTCCACTCCTTACCCTCTATTTATTCTCATGTGCTCCCTAACTGCTGAAAGTGCAGCTTTTAAGTAGGGAAACCGATTATCTCCTCTACTCACTTTGGTCTTTGCCAGGAGATTGGGGTGATTAAGTGTCCTTGAAGTACAGCATCCTGGTCTTGAAAGAGGTAATGGTACCTCTATCCTCTGGACAAAATAGCCCATATTAGCACTCTCATGTCCAATCATGGGTGTCTGTTTTAAAAGGAGTGTTAAAAAATAGAGTACTAAGTGCAATGCTGTATCCTGGACTGGATTCCAGAAGAGAAAAGAGACCTCAGTGGAAAATTTGGTGAAATCCCAGTGAAGTTTATAATTTGATCAATAATGCTGTGTCAATGTTAATTTCTTAGTTTTGATGAATGGACAATGGTTATGTAAGGTGCTAACATTAGCAAAAGCTGGGTGAACGGTATACAGCTGTGGTCCCCAACCCCCGGGCCATCGACCTGTACTGGTCTGTGGCCTGTTAGGAACTGGGCCACACAGCAGGAGGTGAGCTGCAGCCAGCCAGCGAAGCTTCATCTGTATTTATGCTGCTTCCCATCCCTCATGTCACCACCTGAGCTCCACCTCCTGTCACATCAGGGGCGGCGTTACATTCTGCATTATGGTGAGTTGTATAATTATTTCATTATATATTACAATGTAATAATAATAGAAACAAAGTGCACAATAAATGTAATGCGCTTGAATCATCCTGAAACCATCCCCTCTCCCTGGTCCATGGAAAAATTGTCTTCTGTGAAACCGGTCCCTTGGGGACCACTGATATACAGTAATTCTTTCTGCTATCTTTGCTACTCTTATGTAAGTCTAAAATTATTCCAAAATTTAAAAGTTTATTTAAAATTTTAAGGACAGAATACAAGATACTGGTCAACTGATCGAGATACAATGACAGCAGCTACATTAGGCAGCCAACAGTTTAGTGGCAGGTAAAAGAGCATAGAATAGTGGACGATTATCATAATTACAGCAAACACATGTAGTGCTTGCATATATAGTGATCAAAGTGCCTTATCTATATTAAATATCTTAATCTTCACTATAATATACAAGGCAGGAACTATTGGTAAACCCATTTTGTAGATAGGGAAACTGACAGCCAAATGCTTGAACTATTTCTGAAGGTTACCAAACTAGGAAAATACAAAGCCAGAAATTTAGCTCCCAATCCTGAGCAGTTAACACTAACCAACCTGCAGGTAAGGCTAAAGGCATGTTTATGAAAGATGAACCACAAATAATAGTAGCAAGTAGAGTAATGCACATTCAAAAAAGAAAGAAAGAAGAAGCAAGGATATAGGTGACCTGGGTTTTGATGCCAGCTCCATTGCTAATTAGCTGTGATAACTTCAGTAATTCCTTACATTTTTTGAGCCACAATTTTCTTATCTTTAAAATTATCATGGTGATGATTACCTCAGGTGTATTCCAAAGCTGTAATTCTACAATTATAAAGTATAAGTAGCAGATGATGAGACCTGCACATCCTCCCCCTCAAAAAAAACTAGGACAATACAAACCACCTGCCATTTCTGTCAGAATGGATTGCTGTGGGAGCAACATTAACATAGGTATTTTGTTAATTAATTTAGTCAAAAAGCTTTTTAAAAATATATCTAACAAGTCATCTAGTATTTTATAGAATAATAGAAATAAAGCAGTTACTGTAATTAAATACTTAATGTAAATTAATCCCATAACAATTTAGTAACTGAGTAAAAATTTTTGAACATCCAAATGTGCTAAGCAGACAATCAAAGCTGGTGAAACAAAAGTGAATAATATGTGATTTCTGCCCTCAATACTTAGAAAATGCTTACAGTTGGGGTGACACGTACTTGAAAGACCATTTCAATAAAAGGTGATAAGTGAGCCCGAGAAGGGACTGAAGAGGAAGAATCATCTAACCCAAATTTTAAAAAAGTGGAAAATTAGAAACATCTTTTGAGATGGAGAAGAGGAGAAGAAAATTCTAGGAAAAGATAATTGTACATGCAAAGAAAAGACCAGGAAATGGTGAGGGGTCCTGAGAGGTTTGTGCATCATTTGTAATGGAAGGAAATCAGGATGCTTGGGGGTGGGGGACGGGCAATGAGGCCCCCCCGTACAAATTCAGCACAATTGGTAAAGACCAAGAAAGGGAATCAGATGAGGTCTGTAAGCAGGAAGCGACTTTGATTACATTTTATTTTAAAGAATGGCTTTGACTATTGTACACTGACCTAATCAGGTCACATCTGGAATATTAGGTTCAATAATAAGCGTTCCATTTTGAGAAGAGTGCTAAAAACCGGAAGCACATAAAAAGAAGCTACTGAGATGGCAAATGAGCTGAAAACCCTCTTTAATGATGACAAAAGAGCATTTTAAACTAATTTCTGCTAGTGTAGCCAAGAGCTACCCTTTACCCTTGACTGTCAAGCCCATCCTCCACATAATTTCACCCAAATCCAACATTAAGTTGTCTCCATTCCTAAGAACAGGGGCTTTATTTTTTTGTAAATGGAAATGCAGAAACTTGGGCAGGTGCAAGTGTGTGTGAGAAGGAAGAGGTAATGTTGGAGAAGGAAGGGGCATAGAATAACATCTTTAGGCCTAGCGCAGTGGCTCACGCCTGTAATCCTAGCACTCTGGGAGGCCGAGGCGGGCGGATCGTTTGAGCTCAGGAGTTCGAGACCAGCCTGAGCAAGAGCGAGACCCCATCTCTACCAAAAATAGAAAGAAATTAGTTGGACAGCTAAAAATATATATAGAAAAAATTAGCCGGGCATGGTGGCACATGCCTGTAGTCCCAGCTGCTCGGGAGGCTGAGACAGTAGGATTGCTTGAGACCAGGAGTTTGAGGTTGCTGTGAGCTAGGCTGACACCACGGCACTCACCCCAGGCAAGAGAGTGAGACTCTGTCTCAAAAACAAAAACAAAAACAAAAACAAAAAACAAAAAAAAAAAACCCCACATCTTTATCCCACCATATTGAGGGAAATTTCTGAAATGACAGAGAGCTGCTTCTGGTATCTGAAGATAATTTAGGCAGAAAGCTGAGGAAAATGCCCTTCACTTTTCCTTAGCATTGCCCCCAGAATTGTTTTCTCTTTTTTTATTTGTGTGTGTTTGCTTTTAAGGTCTGGAAATCTTGGTGGCATCTGAGATGTACCTTGGCATGACTCTGGGTTTTTCATGGTGGGCAGTGATAACAAATACACACAAGTGGGAGTCCAGCAGGTCTGGGGTACCTAGTAACACTGTTTAAAAACTTGAAAATTCCTTTGAAAACTTCTGGATAGAACCAAAGGCAATTTAGGATGAGGATAACAGTCTTGTGACTTCACAGGTGAAAATAGGCCCACAGACAATGGGCTACTAATTGAATGTGGTTCACTCTAATAGAAGGTAGACTTACAAATGATTAAATCCTGTTATGAAGAATGAAATGCTACTACAGGAATGGGCCAGGAACAATAGACAAAAATAACACAAAGGTGGGTTTCAGCTGGACACAGTGAAAACAAACTAGAACTTGAAGCTGTACCACATTTAACACTGTAACAAGTTACCTTAGAAGGAAGTATAATCACTGGAAGGGCTAGATGACTACCCAGGAGATTAGAGAAGACCTTAGACCCTTGGAGCCAGTCTGGGTTTTATTCTGGTCTGCAATGTACTTGCTGTGTGATCTTGAGCAAATCACTTCATCACTCTGAGACTTGACTGGTTCATCTGTAGGCAAGGATTATAGCTACCTTTCAGTTGTTTTGAGAATTAGAGTGACTATTTATAAATCGTCTAACACAGTACTTGATATATAGTAAGTGGTCAACCAATGAGAGCTGCTAGTCTCTTTATCACATTATTGTCATCATGATAATCGGTTCAAAGGATGAAGCAGATGACCACTGTTTTAGTCACCTTGAGCTGCCATAACAAAATACCATAGGCTTGGCAACTTAAAAACAGAAATTTATTTTTTCCCAGTTCTGGTGGCTGGAAGCCCACGATCAGAGTGCTAGCATAGTTACATAGTTAGGTTCTGGTAAGGGCTCTCTTCCTGACTTGCAGATGACAGCCTTTTTGCTGTGTCCTCATGTGTTCTTTCCTTGGAGATTGTGGTGGGTGGAGGGAGATATCTCTTCTTCTTATAAGGCCACCAATCCTATCATATTAAAGCCCCACCCCTATGACATCATTTAACTTTAATTACCTCCTAAAAGCCCCATTTCCAAATACAGTCACATTGAGGACTTAAGGAGAAAACACAGGCATTTTGTGGGGACACAATTCAGTCCATAGAAACCACTAAGGACTTCCCCAAATCTTCACATTTCAAAAGTACTCTACAGTTAACAATTATTTTATTTCTCTTAATGCCATTTTTCCCACACCTACTCTTGCCACCCCTATCTCGACTTTTTTAACTCCCACTCACTCAGGTCTTTTATTCATTATTCTCCAGGGATGTCTTTCCTGAAGCTCTAGGCTAAGTAAGATGTCCACATTACCCATTCACATAACACTCTATATGTCTCTTTTGCAGCACTTCACAAAATTGCATTGACCATTTTGTGTCTTTTCTAAATGCCTTTCTGTCTCTTCCATCTCTGTATTTTCTGAGTTAACATAGTTCCAGCATGCCATAAGTTTTCCACAAATATCAATTAATTAACTAAAAATTAAGGGAGCTCTTTGCATACCTCTAACCCCAGCACTCTTGTCCTTGATACCTACTTGAAGCCTGTCCACCCAAACTTCATCTCCTAAAGTAAATCACTTGCTTTCAAGTTAACTTTGTCCATATTCCTGGAAAAATACTTACCAAAGCTTATCATAATTACTGTATTTGTGGGATTATCTCCTTCCAAAACAAATTTTAAATGCCTTGATGGGATTTGGTGGGGTTTCTAGTTGAAATTTTTAATGAGATTAAGTTACTTCGTATTTATAAGTCAAATCTCAAACAGTTTGAGCTTTACTTGGGTGTTAAGCAACCCAAAGCTAAGCACCACTGCTTGTCACAAAGTGGAAAAAAATGGCAGACATAGATGAGAAAGGTTCCAAGTTTCCTGTGTATGATTTTCAGTCACAATCAACTAAGGTAGAAAAATAAAGAATCATCATGGGAAAAAAGTAGTCCAGGAAAATGTAAACCAGAAATTAATGTGGAAAAATAATGGGAAATTGATATCTCCAGGTGGCATAAAGAACAAGTTATAAGAGTTTGAAAAGCAATCCATTATATGGACAAGAAAATGATAACTTTATAGACATAGCAGAGTACTACTGCATTAATTTTTGACAAGAGCAAATGAACACAAACATACACACACATACACACACACCCTCTCTGGGCTACAATGGAGGTCCTTGGTTGCCCAGTTTTCCCTCCCAAAGACTGAAAATTTTTGACCCGTACACTTAAGGCATTAGCAAAATATTTGCCTTTGTTCCTATAGAGTGAATAAAATTAAGCATAACTTGCTGTCTTCAATGCCCTTGCTAACCCTACTACCAGGAACTCAAAGTTTTGATTCTCAACAGTTAGGCAAACTGATAAGAAGATAAGTAGGAATATACGCAAAATTGAATGAGGTGCATTTCCCTAGCTAGCAACTTGCTCACTGTAACACTGGACATTGATATGCAAGAGTTTGCTGGAGGCTGAGACCACAGGTCCAAGAAATTAGTTCCACTAGTCCCTCAGGATGGTCATGACACAGTGTAAAAACTGCTCATAAAGCATCTAAATTCTTGTTTCTAGTCCAGAAGCTAGAGTAGATACCTTGGGACCTTCTCACAAACACAAAATATGAGTTTGCCAGTGTCAATCCACACATTAAATATTAGTATACCATATTTCTCTTATTTCTACATTTAAAAATATAAACTACATCCCTATGATGCAAATACAGCATTTTGGAAATCAACACTCTTCAAACCTTTTTGATCATCCACTGTATCGCTAAAAATGATTTAAGTGCACTCCTCATGTGTTGGTTGGTTGGTTTATGCTGAATAGACATATACAACCATATCATTAAGTTACATAAATTATAAATATACAAAAACATACATCAAAGAAAAATGAAGTATTAAATGAATAATATTTGTGAATATTTTTATTTTAGTACGTCATTGATACATTAATCATGGTACGATGATACGAAATCAACACAAAATTAATGGGAAACAATTAGTGCTTTAATAAATACAATAATTTAATTGTTGTTGATATCTAATTTTAAAGTCTATCTTAACTTAAAAAGAAACCTTGTAAGATCATGTACATACCAATGGAAGAAGTGTATTGTTGGCCATATTTCCCTCTTACCTATAGATATTCAAAAGTTTGGGGTTTGAATTCAGCTGATAAAATTTCATTTTCTCACATATTAATGAACAATTTATTTATCCAAATTAAAAATATGTTACATTTTCTATTTTTAATAAATTTAAAAATTATTAAAACTACTTTGCAATATTTTTTAAATATTTTAAAAATTCTGTTTATAAGTTTTTAAGCATGCAAATATGAGAAATTCCTTAATAGGTGACTCACTTAGATGCTATTTAGTAATAAAATGCACATAATTCCAGGGATAGTTTTCCAAAATACCCTGTCCACAACATATTTGTTTTTTTTTAATTCCTTTCATAACACCTTAAAGGGGAATATTAAATATGTATAGATTTCCATAACTTCTTGTGTTGCACAACATCAAAAGCTGTTAGTAATCATAGTAAGCTTATTACTTCGGGGCTTTTGCATTTTGTAACAGAAAAATGCATAACTGAATTTTAAAACTATGAATCGTTTTAAATATTATGGCATAGCTGATACATATCACCAATATTCATTATTCTCCCCTCCTTCAGTGAGTCACCAAACTGTAGCGGGACACATGGGACATGCAGTTAATATTAACATTTCTCATTTTCCTTGCAGCTGGGTATGGTATGAGAGGCCAGAATATGCCACCCTAGAATATATTACTTTGACATATTTCAAGTTGATAATTCAGAGAATTGTAGACAAGAATAGCTCAAAATTTATATCTACCTAGCTTAGTAAGATAAACAGTGTATGCATGCAAAAGTTTCTCTAAAGACGGATAAAGATCTGACACCTCCCCAAAACAGAGATTACCACAGGCAGTCACCTAGTCTCCTGATGGCTGTTACCTAAGTGATTTCATAGCAAGATAACCTTTGCTCACCATGCACTTCCTGCCCTCACCTTTCTATTATATAACCCACCACCACCACCACCTCCCCAGGAGCCCCAAGCCCCTTCCCTTTTGTATGGTCTAAAAACTTCATTTTTCTGGATGTTCCTTGAGTCTCATATTTTGTGTGGTTCCCATACACTCATACGCGCGTAATAAATTTGTATGCTTTTTCTCATTTAATCCGTCAGTTTGTTTTATAGACTCAAATTATCAAGCCTTCAGAGGGGGTAAGGAAAATTCCCTTCACCCCTACAGTTTTGGTGAGCCAAGCAGGAGAACAAATCACTCTGTTTATTTCAGAGCCTACAAAAGGGACGCTGGGACAACTCACAATTGTAATGGCAAAGAAAGGTAAAAACTTTTATCGAGGTCAACTCTCAGGTCCCTCCTGCTTGTAATGCCCAGCCCAGCAAGATGAGTAAGGTGGTAAGGGTTTCTTTTTGTCTCTTTTTTCTTTTCAAATTTAGATTAGCGGGAGAAAACATGTATGTAATCTAGTTCTTGTATCAGTTTGAATCACTTTTGGAATAAATAAACTGGCTATATATATAAAAAAAAAAAATTGGAAAGCTCTCATCTTAAATGTTTGTGCTATTGGTACCTATGGAAAAATCTAATTTAAACAAGACATGTCAGCCTGAATCTCCAGGCCTTTCTCAGTCTCTTGGAGATGTAAATTTTGACATCTCTTTGAAATATAAACATTCAGGGAGTTAACTAGACAGTCTCCATACCCAATTAAATAGAAATAGGATTTAAAGCAGAATAAAAATCCTTTGAACCCACCATAAATTCCTTTCCTCAGTAAATTACTTTAGCTTGGGAGAGAAACATCTACTTTATAAGAAATAGTTTGAAATATTTGTTTGGAATTTGTATGAATTGTGACTTTTGAGGTACCTATCTGTTAGTCATCCTTTTCCCTCCCATGAACAGCTTTTGTTTTCATCTTTGTGTCATTTTGATTTTTCCTCTCTTAGGGGTGCATGGATTATTGGGGCTTCATGTGCAGGCAGCCAGCGAAAAGGCTGGGAACCCCAAGAATATGGCCAGACAGGAAAGCAAGTTGCATGGCATTTGCAGCTGGAGTACCAACAGTTGTCTAAGCTTTTTTCCTTTCTGCCTATGGGTCTGAATTTTGAAAGGGCTGGAATCTCTTTTGCCTTCTCCTTGAAGATCTTGATTAAGTCATAAAGGCTCTCACTTGTTTTCATCTTGTGAATGTTTATTTCTTTTGGTCTCAGATCCCTTGAAGGTATACTGTTGATTTAAAATTTTGGTTCATATTTAGACTGTGATAAGAACTTTTTTGTTGTTTTATTTGTTTAGCCTTCTATCTTCAGCTAAATGGAAACATATTCTCTGGGGAAAAAGGTAACAATTTATCAAAACATTTCGAAGGCAAACAGTTTTAAATTCAGAACAGAGAAATCTCTTAATTGTCATCTTAGCTGGAAGTATAATCCCTGATATAAAAAAGGAAATTAAAGATAATACAGTTAGATGGACAAGGCAACCCCTAGACATCATTCAGGCAGCCTCACAGTTCTTAGGGGAATTAAAAACAAGTGTCTCTGTCTGACAAAGTGTGTCTTTACAATAAGCAATAAGCCTCTGAGAGCAATTTAAAGCCCCACCTACATGTTGTTTTGAACCTCCAAACCACGGTTATTTATCTCAGGATGCCTGCAGATATTATAAAATAAATCAAGGCATTAGAAATGGGACTATTCTACCCTTAAGAAAAAAGAGGAAAAGAATTTAAATAGTGATTACCCTAAACCTCAACTAGGCAAATATGTCCCCCAAAATTTCTTCATGGAAAAACTTGCATTCTTCCTCTTTGCTTTTGAGTTACAACTTTCCTAATCAGTCTTACCTGAGAAACCACCCGTTTTAAAATGCAAATTTCAAGGAAACGATTCCTGAAAGGAAAAAAAAAATTGGGCTTAATATTGCTGTTCGCTTAGTAGAATGCGTTCCAACCCTATCCAGGAGTATACAAGAGGTGCTATATCACCATTGTTTCTTAAAGCTGAAGCGAAGTATCCCAAGAATGGAAAAACAAGCACCACATGTACTCACCATCAAATTGGTAGTGACTGAACATCACATAAGTGTACATATAAGAATAGCATCTATTGGATGTCGGGTAGGGAGGGAGGGGGTGGGGGGAGGGGCGAGGGGGAGGAGGGGACGGATATATGCATACACAAAGGGTGCAATGCACACCCTCCGAGAGATGGACATGCTTGGGACTGGGACTTGGGGGGAAGGGGGGGCAAGGGCATCACACGTAACCTAAACACCTGTACCCCTATAAACAACAAACAAACAAACAAAAAAAATATTGCTGTTCACCCTAGCTAAAACCTGATAGTAAGATATTTTCAAGAATTTTTTAAGAAGAGCTTTGTGTTCAGTAATTGGCTTAATTAAAGGTTGATATTTTGACTACATATATATTATATATTACATATATGTATTTGAATACATATATATACACACACATTTGAGGCCTCTGTTGTCCCTTTGGGTCCTGTTTCTCCCATGGGATCTTGTCAATTGACTGAATTTCTCTACATTTGTGTATGTTTATACATGTGTACCTATATGGTATACGTTTTGTCTACATGGTATAAAAATCCCTTGAAGGAATTTCAAATTGACTTAAAAGATAAATGAGCCCTAATAAAACTAAAAACCTAAAACTACTAAAAATATAGAAACTAACATAAATACTTTTCAACTTCATGTGACTTGGGTAAAACTTCAGTAAATAAGATTAGGTTAATATTGTTGGTTGAAAAAGACAACTATGTATTCTGAATGTATTTAACTTTAAGGTTCTTACATGAGCTATAAAAATGATTAATAAGGTTATATAATAACTAGCTTCATTTCACGTCTTGTTTCATTTTCATAAGAACAAGTAAATTAAATAGATATAAGTGGGATAAATGTTTATAAATGTGCTTATTAACAGTAATTATGTTTTGTAATATGTTAGCTTTAAAATAATTTCTCAAATTAAATGATGGATATTCATCGAATATCCAGACCATTTCCAAATAAGATAACATATTGAAACATTAATTGCTCAACATAAGTTTAAGTTTATTTGTTTTGACTTCTTTAATTTTACAAAACACAAAATACATTTGGGTTTGCTAGTAAACATGTCCTATTTCACACTTCAAAATCATACTGCAAGCAAACATATATTTTGAGAAGTTATGAAATGTGTACTCATAATTGTCAGTATGTTACAGAGTTCAAATTTGCTTACTTTTCAGGTTTCATTAGAAATTAACATTACTAAGAGTTAAAATTCTAATTAATAGGTACAATTAAAATTACTAAAAATAAGGGAAACAATTCTGTATCCAAAAAGTAGAAAGAAAACAAGATGTGTTTTGATTGATAAAGTTATTAGGAGAGCATGAGGATGTTTGTTTTTGTTGAGGAAAAAAGTAATTTTGTCTATTTTAGAGAATATTTAAAGGTTACTTCAGAATGATAAAGGAAGAAGTAATTAACATAGATGAAACTGAATCAATAAGAAGGTTGTAAATGGTTTATGAAAGATGAATCTTGTAAAAGGAATTTTATGTATAATCAAGTTGACTAAGATTAGAAAGAAATTATTTATAAGATCTTCTAAAAATGAGTTTTAATATTAAAAGGACATTGATACAAAACTACAATTTGTCCTTGTCTTTTAAACAACATTTTTGTGTAGCATTGATAAGAGATATTAAAATATTTTTATTTATCTTTTTGAGTGAACTGCAAACAAAGGAGGGGAGAGAGAGAGAGAGAGACTCCATGCACCTCATGCTATCTTTTGATTCTTGGAGAAACTGAGTCTTCTTTCTAATGAGTAAAGGGTTTTTTTATAACTATCTAACTTCCTGTATTTGCCTTTAAAATATTTTAATTATCACTCTGGTTAAATGAATAACTATTATTTTACAGTAACTTATGATGTTATTTTGATGAAGTATTTTGAACCTTTATTTCTGAAAAATTTCCCCAAGTCAAAATTAAGTCTTTTTGATCCCAAACTAACTTTTGGACATTCCAGAAGAATTCCTAGAAGTCCAAAAGTGAGATATTAAACCAGTTAGGTTCATTTGATGTGTCAAATTATATGGGAAACATTGTCAAATTAGAAATGATATTTAACATTCTTTGAGTAATATGTATATGGGTATGTCATTGCTCTTCTAAAAATCGTATGAAATTCCCAGAAATCTGCTATGTTATCAGTCATAGTTGTGTTTATTATGTTAAAATGTTGTAGGCCACAGAAATAACAAAATTTCCTTGTCCATGGCTATTTATAATGAACTCTCATCTGATTTTTAGCCATAGCCATTCTAATTCTCTGTTATCCACAGACAACAGTTTTGATTCTTCTCTTAAAACATTTTGCAATCAGCTACAGTATAAAATTGCTTCTTTGAAAAATTAATGGAAAGGGTTCTGAAATACTTTCTGGTGACTTTAAGATCATATCATTGGACTAAGTAAGATTTCCAGAACTTTAATGAAAAAAAATACAGATTCATAAAACTGCTAACCCAGCATCAATTCAAAATAAAAGTGCTAACCCAGTTTCAAATTTTATGAGTATGGATTTTATTAGAGAACTCATTAATTCACTAATACAAAGAAAATAAATATGAGCCTTAACTGATGAAGGATTATGATTTTTTTTTCTTTTGTTTGAAACATTGTTGATTTTTTTTATGCTTTGTTTTCCAGATTTAAGGAAATTTTAAATTTTCTATAGCTTGTAACAATTTGGTAAGCAGAATTAAAACGTTTACTTTTTTCTCCCTGCCTAATCTCTCCAAAATATGAAAACTATTCATGAATATCCTTACTTTATGACAATATAGTTATTTGCATAAATCCATCAAGAATCTGTTCTCTTTTTAACAGAACAATTGGAAACACTGGTTATATTACCAAGGGTTTGACTGTAAGGTTATATCCTCAGATATGACCAGACAGCTTTGAGGAACTGAGGTTGACTTCATGAAGCCAACAGAAGCCCCTGGAAAACTAGCCTGGGGACCTTGAATACATTCTTCCTTCATAAGGTTTCTACGTTTGTGATAGGTAAAGAATGTCACTTTTTGACAGATCCAGGCACCTCAGCGTATTTTAGGAACCTCACAAAGAGAGGAATTCACCCAGGTACTACAGGTAAAACCTGATGGCAAGTCCTTGGCTTGGCTTTCTAGCCTTGATTGTCTTTGAAAAACCTAATCTGAGATTCCTTATAATAAGTTTCAACAAAACAAATTTAAAAGGAGTCTGTATGGTCAGTCACTATCCTTGCCACACTTTATATAAATAATCAGGCCAAATTTAATAAAACCAAACTCATTTTGCAAATGAATTGGTCTTACTATGATTATCTTTTCTAAAAATGAGGATAACAGAAGAGAAAAATTAAGTTTCAGGAGAAAACTCTAGTATAATTGTTATTAGATTCTAACCCTGTTTATTGGTTTTATTGCTGTCGTTGTTGTTAAACCTTACTAGCCAGGAGAGAGAGTTTATTTTTTGAGATTTTTCTCTACGTGCAATTTGGACTAGATCCTGAATTCCCCCCTGGCTCCAAATCCCCAAACTAATTTTTCTAATTTTTCTCCCATTTTTCTGACTTGTCATCATTAAAATTAAAACTGCCTTTTTTTGTGAATCCCTGAAAGCTAACACTGGTCAACTTGATAAATAGACTCCAGAGAAATTAACACATCAGTTTGGATTCAAGCTGAAAATCAGGAAAATCTGTCAGATTGCCACTGCCTGCTTCCACTTTAACTGAAGATGCTTCGAGCCAACCTCTAGAAATCTCAGCTGGCTGCCCTCCAGACTCAAAAATTACTTTTTAGACTGCAAACATGAAACTTTGTTTTTCTTTTGTTTCCTTACAATTTCATCTTATTAAATACCCATATGTTTGCACCATATAGAGGCCTAACTTCGAGAACCCTCC
>RJWJ010019936.1:0-29692 GCA_004363605.1 Indri indri | reverse complement strand
TTAGAAATCTGATTTGTTGGAAAGTCATTCTCCATTAGGAGAAGATCCAGCTTGTTTCCTCTGAGGATCAGAAATATGTGCAAATTCTTCTAAATTCTTTCCTTATCCCTCTCAAAAGATAAGGAGCTGATTTGCCCAGGGCTATGGCACAAGGGCTATGTCCACACGGCATTAGGAGCTCCTGATGTACGGATGCATTTGAAGCAGCTGGCAGCACCACCCTTAATAACACCTTCTTTACAAAGTGCTCGTTGTTAAATATTTATGGAGCTGTGCAAGATGGGCCCCTGTCACTGCCAGAGCGCGCGCGCGCGTGCACACACACACACACACACGCACACACACACATACACACACGCTGTGCTCTCCCGTGTAGACTCCTCTGCAGAAGGTGGGTGCGGCGTCTCCACTTGGCTTCCCCGTGAGGCTGCTAAAACTGCACATCGCTAAGCTGCTGACATCACAGCCTCCATGGAGGGATGGAGTCTGCAGAGGTGCTGGCTCCGGAGCCCAGGCAGGAGCGGGTGGGGGTGGAGGGAGATTTGCTCCCAAGTAAAAGCCAAGGCAGGCTCCCCATCACAGCCTTTGAAATATTAATAGGGTCCAAAAATATGTTCATAAAAAATGAACAAAACTAAAATAAAAGGAAGGGCAATAGACTGGGGGAAACATTTGCAGTAAAGATGACAAATTAAAGGTTAGTGTCTCTTTTCCCCGGACCCCCCTGCCCCGCCAAACACACACACACACCAGCCCAAGCAGCACAGACCTTCCGCAGGCAGGGCAGAGCCGCCGGACCCACGGCAAGGGGACACGTGCTGCTGAAGGGGCTTGTCACCGGAGGCAGAACCTATGCCAAGGGTTATCATGACATAAATGAAGTGAAATCTGAGGGAGGGGGCATATAATAACCATGGCACACATATGCGCACACACATATGCAGACACGTGCACAACTTTTCATTTTACACTCCCTCGTGATTGTGATTTGACAGCCGATTTGTAGGTCTGAGTAGAATCCGAGATTCCGCACCTCTCACAGGCTCCTGGGTGAGGAGGAAGCCGATGCCGGTCGTCTCGGGAAGCAGGGGCTAGCACACTGTCCAGCAGAGCACTCTGTGAGGACAGGCACGTACCACACCTGTGGCATCCACTGTACCAGTCACTGCTGAGCCCCGGATATGTAGCTAGAGTGGCTGAGGAGCTGATGACGTTTTAACTGTATTCCATTGAATTAATTTAAATGTGAATAGCCACATGTGACTACAGGCTGCCTAGCGGAAAGCTGAGGAAGAGGTTCCATCAGTTGGTGTTGGAGCCATTGCTTACCAGTGGAAGGGAATGTCCAGAACTTGTCATAAGCCCAAGACCCAGAGTGAGCCCAGAGGGCCCAGCGGGCTGCAGCCTCCTCCTTCCAGTCCTGCTCAGAGCCTTCTGTGCCAAGCTCTTGACTGGGCTGCCACCTTGCTTTCTGCTTGGTCCTCCTGCTCTGCCCTCGAATGGGGCCTGCTCTGAAACGACACCTGACAATCTGATAATCGGCCCCTCTCCTGCACACCCCTGAATTTGAGGACCACACCCTGTGCTACAAAACTGCAGATGCTGGCAGGCTCCTGCCTCTAGTCAGATGTCCCTCTCAGTGTCACAACAGCTCCGCCACGAGCGTCTGTTTGCAGACACCTCGCCCACAGAGCAGGTGTGCCATGTCAGCCCCACGGACCCCAGAGCGCTCTCCTCCCTCCACGGGGCTTTGGGGTGCTGGCGCTGCCTCCCCCCAGCACTGGCGCGGCAACAGGAGGTCGCAGGAAAGAACTCAGGCTCCAAATCCAGACAAACATAGATTCCAAACCTGACTTGCTTCTTCCTACTGTGAGGTCTTTTCCGAGCCTCAAAATCCTCACCCCAAGATGGAGTCATAGTTGTACCTACCTTTCAACAATGACGTAAGGACGAGAGACGGCATTTGCAGAATGTGTTCAATGAATGGTATCTGTTGAGGAGGAGGAGGAGGATCCTATAAATACAATCTGATGCGTTATTTCCCCAGTGAGATCCACTACCTCCACCTCCACCTATTCCCGGTTCATTCTCTTTTCTCGATGAGCCCATGGTTGACAGCCCCAAATCTTTGAAAACCAAAATACACGGGAATAATTCCCATGAGCAGTTGCCAGATTTACTTTACTAAGCAGAGCACAAGTGAGAAAAAACAAAAGTAATAATAGAAAACTCTTGGAAATATGTTTAGCTCTGGTAATCGTTAAATAAATGAAAGGGAAACCACTGTTCAAACTATTGAAGAGTCTGCTAGAACAATGTAATTCCGTACTGCTGGCATTGTGAATTGGTGCACTGGCTCTGGAAAGAAGTCTGGCAAGAGTCATTCATTCGGTAGACAAGCATTGAGTGCCTACTGAATTCCAGATACTTTGTTAGGCTCTGGGGATACAGAAATGAATAAGGCCAGGTCCTTGTCCACAAAAGCTTATAAAATGGAGCTCATATATGGCACATGTTGTCACAAAAATCTACGCTACTTCTTAACTCAGTAGCCCCCTCCAAATAATTTTTAAAAATATTTTCTTGTACTCAAGTGCATTGCTATGCCATCTATAATAGTGAAAGATTAGGTACCTACCACCCAAATACTCAATAATTAATAAATATTTAAGGTTACAATAACTTAGTAATAGAGTAAAATTTAACATTGTCACTAAAACTATAAACATGAGAACTATGGAGACATGTAAAATAATGCCAAAAGCAAAGAACACAAAATAGTACATATAAAATAATTAACTGAAAAGTTATGTATGAATAACTTAAGAATTAGATGTCGGTAAATTTTATAAATGAGGCTTTATGTTTTGAATGGAGGATTAGTATTGCAGTAGTCACCAGAGCTGCTAATGTACAGTGCCTTCCAAAAACACTTCATCTCAACATTTCTACTTCTCAGATTTTTAATGTATTGTATGTTAATATATAAAACACATATTGGTTTCCACGCACAGTGCCCGGCTCTTAGCTCGATAGCCTTCGTTACAGTCTTGTTATAGCGCTGGGTGTGTTAGGCCTCAGGAAACAGCGTCTCTCTGGCTTTTCCTGCCTTGGCCTCCCCCTCACAGCCCTTCTGATTGTGGGTCATAAGACCCTCATTCCAGAGAGGGTCCTGCCCTATACCCTGAAGGCTAATCACATTTCCCACAGAAATCTAAGAGGACTGGGTTGGGAGAGCTCCCACATAGCTGAACATGTTGGGGTTCCCGGGGGCGGTGCCCTGGGGAAGGCATGGAAGCTCTGCACCCCTTCTGCCATAACTCGCCCTACTCATCCCTTCATCTGTATCCTTTGTAATATGCTTTATAATTAACCAGCAAACATAAGTAGCTGTTTTCCTGGGTTCTGTGAACCGCTCCAGCAAATTAATCCAATCCAGAGAGGGAGTCGTGGGAACCCCATCTTGAAGCCGGTTGGTCAGAGCTCCAAGACCCAGACTTGGACTGGTGTCTGAAGTGGGGGGACAGTGTTGGGGGCTTGAGCCTTCACCCTGTGGGGGATCTGATGCTATCTCCAGGTAGATGGTGTCAGAGTGGCATTAGAGGACACCCAGCAGGTGTCCACCGCTTGGTGTGTGGGGAAAACCCCACATCTGGTCGCAAGTGTCTTCGTGTGATTGTTGTAGTGTGAGAGCAGAGGCGACAAACACAGTGTGGGAGTTTTTCACAAAGCACTTGGCCAAAGACGTGTAAGCGGAAGGGCCACACAGCCTTGCCAGCGGGAGCTTCCTCTTACCGTGGAGCCAGGTTTCTGAAAGGGACAGTACACAGGTTCCCTCCTTCCCACCACAGCCACCAACGCGCTTCCTATGTTCAGCGCTCACGGTTGGATCCTGGAGTGAAGGGATGTGGTACAGAGACCCCGACGACCTGAAATGCATATCTTGCAAGAGGGAAAAATAAATCTTGGTTATTTTTAGCCCTGAGGTGTTTTTTTTTTTTTTTTTTTTTACCAATATCCTGATCAGTACAGATCTTATTGTTTATTAATTTTTAAATTTTGTAAATTTTGTAGACAGCTTATTACTTCTAAAATGGTACTTGCGTGGCCTTGCAGAGCTGTGTAAAAGATGGCAAGATGCCACGAGCTTTATGCACTTGGAACTTACCATGTGGGAGACCTCCTTGTACTTCTATAAGCATGCAAGGGTTTGAACAACATTCGTAGGTTCTCACCCGGCAGTTCTAAAACTTTTTGGTTTTAGCAGCACTTTACACATATTGAAATAATTGAGGTTCTCGCATAACTGTTATTATAGGTGGGTTATTGCTATCAATATTTGCATTAGAAATAAAAAACTGAAAAAATAAGAATATTAATGTAAAAATAACAGTAATAAACTATATGTTAACAAAGATAGGTTCATGAAAAATAACAGCATTTTCCAAAACAAAAAAAAGTTTCATAAGAAGTGTCATTATTTTACATTTTGTAAATTCCCTTAATGTTTGACTTAATAGAATTCGACTGGATTTTCGTATCTGTTTTTGCCTTCAATCTGTTAGAATAAATTGTTTTGGTTGAAGTATATGCAAATCTAGCCTCACAGAAATGTAGCACAAAAAGGAGAAGTATTCTAATAGGCTTTTCAGGGAACTATGGATATTCTTCTTTGATACTATACCAAAACTTGACAGGTGGTAGTAGTTTCTTAAAGGTTAATTACAACATGAATCTGACAGAACATCAAAAACTTCCTATCCTCTGTTTTATAGAAATTATTGGCCTATCTTATGCTCTCAGTGGACCTTTTACTCATGCATAATGTTTAATATCTGACAGTAGACATTGAAAAATATTGATTTGCTGATTTATTCAGATCTTCCAAAAGCTGACACATTTCATTACACAATACCCAAAAATTCACATTTATTAATATAATCACATCAGAAGTCTTCTGAGTATTGGGAAGCTATCAAGCTCACAGTAGTAGATACACATTTTTTTTTTTTAATTCTGATTTTTTCTCAGAATCTCAACTTTCATCATTGGCAATCAGCACTCTCAGTTGTTTTCCTTTAGGTGACAGGCTCACTTTGCTCATTTTTGAGAAAAGGCCTGCCAAATGCCCAAGTCTGAATAGTTTGTCTGGAATTTGTTCTTTTAAGCAAAAATCGTGTTCCAAGAAAAGAAGTGGCTAGTTCCGCTCACAGTTCAATTGCCCACATGCTGTTCCTTGAAATAACCATTGTACTTCCCCGTGCAGCATCCGCGCTTCGTCAGTTTGTCACACAGAATATGAAAAAGGTCTGTATTTAAGGGCCGAGATTTAATAAAATTAATATTTTTTACTGTTTCGTCAAAAGAAATGCTTAAGCAAACTCATTTTTCTTTCTCTTACCATGAATGTGTGGCAATGAGGAAGAACACAGTGGCTGCTGGGACAGTTAGGAGGGGCCACTGCCTTGATTTGTGCGGAGGGGCCAGCAGTTTTACCCACTGTTATTCTGTATGGTCAGTGCAAACGTCAACAGAATTTAAAAAATGAAATAGCCATAAACATTTGGGTGCAGATGTCTTTATCGTAGAATGTTTTGTGCTCTTTTGGGTAGATGCCTAATAGTGCTATTGCTGGATCGAATGGTATTTCTATTTTTAGCACTCTGAGGTATCTCCAAATTCTTTTCCACAGAGGTTACACTAATTTGCAGTCCCACCAGCAGTGTAAGAATGTTCCTGTCTATCGTAAGGATGTGGAAACAACCCCAGTGCCCGTCAATCCATGAGTGGATTATTAAAATTTGGTATATGTTTACAATGGAATATTCCTCGATCATAAGAAGCGACAGTGATCTAGCACCTCTTATACTTTCCTGGATTAAACTTAAGCCCCTTATCCAAAGCGAGGCACCACAAGAGCAGAATAACGGGCTCCACTTGTACTTGCCATCAAGTTGGTACTAACTGATGAACACTAGGGTGATCACATGGCAGAAATACTCTCTAGGGAATCGGGGGATGGGGGGTAAATCCGCAACTAAAGGACACGGGGAGCACTGTAGGCGGGGAAGGGCATGCCTTTAACCTGCACTTGGGTGAGGCAAAGACATAAAGGGTAACCATAATGTTTGTACCCTCACAATACCCTGGAATAAAAACAAAAGAAATAGCCTTCTTTGTATAGTTACGAAAATAATTTTGACCCCATGGACTCCCGCGATGGTGTTGAGGACTCCCAGGGATCTGCGAACACACGCGACTGTTCCATTAATGGTGTGTGGCAGAAGCCGTAGGCTGCAGCACAAGCACTAGTCTTCCTCACCGACCTCCTCCTGAGCACTTGCGTGGCCTTGGGGAAGGCACTTTATCTATCGGGTTCCAGTTTCCTTGTCTGCAAAATAGTAGCGTTCATTTATTCATTCCTTCAACTAGTATTTCTTGGCTGCTATCATAGGCTCCACCAGTGTGAGGCGCTGGGGAGATAGCCGGGGAAAGGCAGGCAAAGTCCTTGCACTCAGCTTCACATATGATCTTCTGAGCTGTGGTTTAACTTGATGGAGTAAGGTTCTATCATTCCCGCTTGGTGGAAGATAAAATGGAAACCGAGAGGCAGGCAATAGCAGAGTCAGGCTTCTAACTCAGGAGGTCTGATTCAAGGGGTGTTAGCCACTCCCTAAAGTACTTAAGAAATACTTTATCATTTGTAAAGTACATAGATATGGGTATCTATTACTATCATTTTTATAAATGTATTTTTAAAATACATATATCTAAATAATACAAATTGAGTTGATATTTGGAAATATTTCACAAATTATAGCACATGTTATCTACAGATCTGGATAAAATTGGAAAGGTGCTAAGAAGAATAACTGGAGTTGGAGCTCCACTGAAGGGATAAGGCAAAGAAAAATGTGGGGTCACGAACTGCCTGCTTGCAGCCTCGTTTTAAGCCCGAAAGGGAAAGGTAAGGATCTGGGTGTGCACAGAGTTGGCTCTCGACGGCGGCTCATGCTGCAGGGGCTGTTCAGAGAGCAGCTGGAGGACTCAGAGACTGTGCAGTTCCGGGGGTCACACCTCAGGATCACTGGTGTTGATCAATTTCTTCCGGCTGCCTCTAAGCTCTGGAAGATGCTTCTACCCACCTTTGCCTGCATCCCTTCCTACATCTTATAAGAGCCTTCCCTCTTCACTCACACTCGCACTCATCTCGGCCCCAGGAGAGTTGGTGAGCAAGGTCTGGCTGTATTCTTCCTCTGAGAGGCAACGCTGTCAGCTGATATTTAAATACTCTGCTTCAATGAATTGTAGCTGAGCACCAGGCATGGTTTGTGAAGACCAAGTCTGTATTCGTGGTGGCTTTTCATCTTGTTCTTAGAGTAAGGCAATAAAGGAACACAGGTATGCTTGGCCTTGCATTTCTCTTTTGAGAACCGATGGGTTTTGTTCCTTCTCTGTTTCTTGAGCAGCGTGCTTGAAGTTGGTTCCATCTTCTCAAGAGGGATGTATTTTTTTAAACTGGAAGACAAGGTTTCCAAGAAACTAAAGCAAGCCATGAACGGAACGAGAGTGCACAGTGAATAAATAAGTTTCAGGATTTCAGAGGCAATAGATGATAAAGTGGGCATATCAGGTTGGAAATGAAGGTTAAATTAGAGTCAGCGTGGCTGGAGGTTTTTAAGCTGTAGACCTGGCTCATTTTGACAAGCACTTTACATTTCCTGTCAGCAGATCCCATAAGGAATCCAAAACTGATTTGTCGTGATCCGTGCCTCTTTGTTAGAGAGTGCATTGGTGCAGACAGAGCCTGTTTTAATCCTCTTCTGCTTGGGACACCATCTCAGCAGTCAAGGGAGGAGCCGGGAGTCAATCATTCACTCAACCAACATTAACAGAGCACCTACTATGTGCTAGACATCATGCTGGCACACACAGTGTCTACATACACAGGGAACAAGGCAGACCCTGTCCTTGCCCCAAGGACTGCCGACTCCTGCGTGGACGCTCTGTGCAGCATTCACTCTGCCGGGACACACACAGTGACGTCCATCCTGCTGAAATAAATGTCAACAATTCTTTATCACAAAAGAGCTAAATAAATGCCTATTGTTATTACAGCAACTGATAGCAATGATGGTAAATAATTAAGCACCCATAGATACACCAAGCATTATTTATGCCAAAAAAAATGAGTATAGATATCTCATAGGAATGTAGATGATAACATTTTCAGATATAAACTCCTTCCTCTTTCCCCTACCCTAGAAGACTCAGTTTTCGTGTACCTATGAACTTTCCTGCCAAGATTTAAGCAACAGTTTCCTACAAGCGCTGTCCTTGGTGGGGGTAGACAAATACTAAAAGAAAGAAGTTTCTTGTGTTATTAAATAATTTAATATATAGCAGAAACAAGTCTTGAAAAGGAAAGCTTTTGATTTGCAAGTGCCGGGTTTGAGAGAGAAGAAAAGGATATCCAGCACCAGCTGGGTAGAAAATGCGCCATAGTATAAAAGTTAGCTTACGCACAGCAGAAGGGGTGACCTCTTCTGGGTGTAGTAGTTTCCAGACAGATGTGGGCATGGATATCAAGCCCATGTCAATGTTACAGACCGCAGCCAATAGGACTCCTCACCATCATACTACCCCCGTGTTGGGGTGGGGTGGGGGCTTATCCAAGAGCATAAGCTTGAGGAGAGGACGACAGACAGGGCTTCACAAAATCTGAGCGCCGCAGTGCAGTACCACAAGAGCAACTGTGAGGCCTGAGCCCCCAGGGCGGCACTAAGGGACGAGAGAGGGCAGACAGAATTGAAGTGGCCTGTGCTTGGGACAGAGAGGATGCGCACTGTCTGCTTCTGGCTTCCACAGAACATTCTGGAATCATGGCTATCAGCAAAAGATACCTGAGGGAAATGACAAGGACCAGAAGAGACAAGTCATATCTCAAGACCAAGTGAGAAAGGGAGAGGATGGGAAGAAGCCAGGTGGCAACTCCCCCGCAGTCCTGGGAGACACGAAGCACGCCGTCCTCCTGCCTTCCTCCTGGTCGCGGTCAGGATTGCCGGGCTTGCACCAAACGTGTGGCTGGGACGGCTCTGGGGCAACACGCCCACAGTAGGAGCTATAAGCACTTACTTTCTCGGTGAGTCGTAGCAGGAAATTGGCAAACGGAACAATGGACAGGGTTTCTAAATAGTTAATGTGAAAAGAGACTACATATGTATACACACACTCACACACATTCAATCACTGATGTAATTTCTGTTTATAGTGGGGAAACAAGTCACGTCAGTGACCGGGCTAAACATATGCATTTTGCGGGTGAGTAGAAATCTTTAGTGAGTGCGAAGTTGCTTTGGGTCTTCTCGGCCAAGTTGCTGCCTAGCATGTGCGTGCCCTTCCTGTGCCTAGATCAATACAAATGTGCATACTCCTGTATGCATTACGCAGGGAAGTGGGACAATTTGACAACCCCTTGCTGAGACACAGCAGCTCAGAGCCCTTGGAAGGGCCTGCATAGCCCAGCGCAGGCCCGGCGGTCGACAAGCAAGAACACAGCAGCCCGGAAAATGCAGATGGCTTCGGAGATGTTCGCTTGACAGACTGAAGCCTGTTTGTCATATGGGCTGTCACCTATCAGAGTTTTAAATAGGAGCCTTCTATAGGATGTTACGTAACCTGCTGGCTCACAACAGCCCCAGTGGGATGGAACCGGAGCAGCGCAGGCGAGAAGCGGGCTGCGAGACGGAGGACAGGGCCCTGCTACTCCTCCCCTGAACGGATTTCGTGCCTCCTGCATTGCCATGCTTGAACACACAGCAAGGAACGGAGACGCCTGCTCTGTCAGGGCTGTGTCAATCAAGGGCGGGAAATTAATCATGGCAAAGTTGAGAAGAGAGCAGGAGAGAAAGAAGCAGGGTCTCTGGCGGTGGAGGCTGGACCCTTGGGAAAGCACCTGGGAGATGCAGGGAGCTCACCCAGTGCTGTCCCTGATGCACTTGGTTGGCCTCGTCCCTCCCCCACACCAGGTGCCAACTGATGGCTGATGGCTGAACTTAGTTCTGCCCTTTTGGTAAGGGACGCGGACACAGTTCCACACACTGCATGAGACGAGGTGCTCCTGTGCTGGAAATCACGCAGTGTACGCACTTTTCAGAGCTCTCTGGACAGAGGGCTGCTGCTTCGGTTCCCACCCATCGCCTCTTCCAGGTGATGCACAGTCCTTCACTGCCCTTTCAGTCCAGTGGGAACAAGGGAGAGAATAATTACTACAGCATGCCTTGCTCTCCGCAGTGGTGCGGTTCTGACAACCTATGTGAAAAGGAAGTTTGGTGATGAGTCTTATTTTAGAGGCCCGAGGAGAGGTGGCTATTTTAAAGAATCCTGATACAAGAGCGAAGAGTTATGTTGTGATAGGATGGCTCACTCTCTACTCCCTAATTTATCTGTTTTGTAAGTTTGGTATTTTGCATATTAAGTTGTTGTCCTTTTTGTAGATTACCCACATACCGTTGAGTCATCGAAGGACATGAAGCAGAAAGTGAGATCCTGTAAGTTTTCACAGGATCAAATTTTATCTAACTAAGAAGAAGAGCCCTGTTAATAGTTAAAGGGGCTGTACTACAGTGTGTGGCATTTTCAGACATTTGCGGCGGTCACCCTGTGTGAGGTGGGGGTGGCAACATTACCAGCCATGGCAAGCTATGGATGGTGCACGTGAGCTGCTGCTGAAAACTCATCTGGGCTGATTACCGAGACTGTCACCATCAGGTTGCCGTGTGGTGGTAGCTATGCCAATAGATAGCAGGAATGGCTGGCAGTACCCAGTTGTATACTATTCACAAAAAGGCAGCAATAATTTTTCTTGGTTAATCCCTTCCCACACTGACCCTGGGTCTGCCCACGTCATCTGCGTTGGCCAACAAGACATAGCAAATGTGGCAGACACAGAAGCTTGAAACTGTCTTGTGTTTTGTGGCTTGTCCTTTTATGTTGCTCTGGTGACGCCTGTGACCACCACCATGAGAAGGAGCCCAGGACAGCCTGGCGGATAAAGAGAGACCTATGAACAAGTCACCTTTATTGCCCCAGCAGATGGCCTCAACCACCAAGTGAGGGAAGCCATCCCAGAGCTGGGAGCCTCAGCTGGGCCCAGCAGCTGATCACAGCAACCAATCTAACCATCCGGGCAACTCACCAGCACTTAAGAAAAATGAGAAATGTTTGTTGTTTAAAGTTGCAGTTTTGGAGTGATTTGTTAGGCAGCAAAGCTAACTGATACACAAGTTAAGAACAGTGAGTTCTTAACAGTGAGTGTTTTGTATGGGGCAGGGGGCACTGTCTGGATGACTTAGTTAAGGCTTATCCTGCTTGGGCACCAAAGCCATGTAACCCACTGATAAATTGATTATATAATGGAAATTTGGAAACCAAAGAATTAATTTAGAAAAGCTTACATAGGGCTATGGTTGAATTATACAGAGGTTTATTAAATAGCTAAGCTAGCTGCATATAAATAATTAAAATGTTTATCACAGGTGCGATGCTATCTCACAAGGAGATGAGCAAATTCTTGCAGCTGTGGATAGCTACAGGCAAAGTCTCAGAGTTGTTCCTATTCTGCACAGGCTTCTCCCTGGGCTCCAAATTCGTCCCTGCAGGCTGGTCATCATCTCACGTGGTAATAATGTCTCTAGAGAATGTGGGCTACCAGGGCTCCACAATAGCCCTCTCTACTAATTTAAGTCAAATCTATATTGTTTCAGCGATTTTCCTTTCAAAGCTGCTGCTGCTACTGTTATGCTGTTATTATTATTTTATCTTTCAGCTATTCCTGTATATTTTCATTTGCATATCTGCACATTGCATGGCACTGTGGGAGTGAGGCATTTGTTTCAATTTTGTGAGAAAATTTAATTTTACTTTAACCTGCTGAACTGTACACTTGACACATAGCACTGGGCCGTGCTGGTCATAGCTTCCCTGAGCTTCACTGACAATGAGCTACACTCACCCGTGTGACCTTTCTATGGGCAATTTGCAACCACTTCTCAGTGCTGCAATCTCTCTTCAGTCATCTGTCCCCTAAACTTAGGATTTGGAACTCAAAGGGACTCTGTTCTGGGTGTGTGGTTGACCATCTTCCTGGTCATATGCTGTTCTGATTGTGTGACCACATTAGCCATTCTGACTGTACCAACTACTGGCCAACTTGACCCCTTCAGGGACAGCATTAGCTGTATAACTGATGGCTACCCCCAGCCTTCTCTTCCCTCTCTCAGATTCAATGATTT
This sequence comes from Indri indri, assembly GCA_004363605.1. NCBI lineage: Eukaryota > Metazoa > Chordata > Mammalia > Primates > Indriidae > Indri > Indri indri. Next base: position 17,399 of record RJWJ010019936.1, on the reverse strand, counting down.
CTCCCATCACTACAGACAGATAATTTTGCATTCTCATCTTAGCCCAGTGGGCTGTGTTTCTTGCCCTCTTTGTTTCCAATGAGGCCAGTAATAGCCCCAATGACCCCATTGCAATGGCTGATTTTATGTGTCAATCTGATGAGGTGCTCAGACATTTGGTGAAACATTATTCTGGTTATGCCTGTGAGGGGGTTTTGGGATAAGATTAACATTTAAATCAGTAGATTAGGTAAAACAGATTGCCCTCCCTGTTGTGGGTGGGTGTCTTAGTCTGTTTTTGTGTGGCTATAAAGGCATACCCAAGGCTGGGCAATTCATAAAGAAAAGAAGTTTATTAGACTTGCAGTTCTGCAGGCTTTACAAGAAGCCTGGCACCAGCATCTGCTTCTGGTGAGGGCCTCAGGGAGCACCCACCCATGGCGGGAGATGAAGGGACACTGGCGTGTACAGATCACGTGGTGGGAAGCAAGACAGAGGGCACGAAGGTGCCGGGCTCTTCTTAACAGTCAGACCTCCAGCAGGAACTAAGGAGGGAGAAAAGAGCTCACTCATTAAGAGGAGGCCAGGACAGAAGGCACCCAGCCGCTCAGGAGGGATCCGCCCCCAGGACCCAAACACCTCCCACCAGGCCCCACCTCCAACATCGGAGAATCAAATTCCGACATGAGACTGGGTGGGGCCAAACAGACCATATCCAAACCATAGCGGGGCCTTGTCCAGTCCATCCAGGACTTGAATAGGACAGAAACACTGAGCCAGAGGGACTCTGCTCCAGCTGGGATGTTGCTTTTTTCCAGCCTTTGGATTCAGACTGAAACATCAGCTCTTCTTGTGTCTTGAGGCCGCTGCCTTTTGGACTGGAAATGCACCAGCCACTCCCTGGCTTTCAGGCCTTCCGTCTGGGGACGGGAGTCACACATCGGCTCTCCGGGGTCTCCAGCTTGCCAACTGAAGGTCTTGGGACTTCTTAGGCCCTATAATCATATCATGTGAGCCAGTTCCTTATAATTAATCTTTCTCTCCCCTCCGTCGTTCTACACACACACACACACACACACACACACACACACACACACACCCCATACTGGTTTTGTTTCTTTGAAGACCCCTAACTAATACATGTTTCTGTGGAGACTGTCCCAGGAGAAAACAACAGAACTTTTCCTCATTTTTTTCCTTTTCCTTTTTGAAAAATGCCCCCCTCCTCTAATAGTTGTAGAATAAAGCACCAACGGTCGTGCTTAACATGCATCCCCGCCGTCGTACACTCAGATTATTACTGTTCTACAAGAAACTGTCAACTAATATTCTTGAATTCTTTCATCCTTTTCTGACCTAGGGTTGTGAATTTTACTGAATTTAACTTGTGAAGATAGAAACCTGGAAATGGGCAGTCCTTCCATGAACTACCTGATGGAATTGTGGGGAACACACAGCGCTGCTTCGAGAGGAAGGGGGGGAGAGGATGAGTAGGGAGGTGCGCGGGGCGAGAAGCGAGCGCCGTGGAGGGGAAGCTTAGCCTGACTATTCTGGGTTGTGTTCTAGGGGAAAACAAATTTAATTCAGGGTAATATTTGCGGTGAACACTTAGTGATGCCACCAAGTTGGGCCTTGGGTGACTTAAGAGGAGAAAAACAATTTAAACCGAGAATCGTAAAGGCTGGCCGTATGCTACGGGTGGGATGAGCTATGCTTCGTAGGTGCCAAGGGAGCTGGGAGAACTCACTCCTGGCTATTTGGGGCTGAAGAGAGGGAGAAATAGACAGGAGGTTCCGGACAGCTGTCCACGGTAGCTATAGGAGGAAAACCGTGCCAAACCCACCTGGATAATATGAGGCCGTGTCCCTGTGATTTCCTCGTTTACATACAATTCTACTCCGAGCTTCTCCGCCACTCCGCTACCATAGCCCATGTCTCCCTTTACTGACTATGTTGTGCTGGAAAGGAAAGTGCGAGGATCAACCCCAGAGTCTAGCAGCGAGAAGCCTTGGTGACAGCATGAGGGGTGAGCTCAGCTTTGGAGGAAGACTGGTCACCCGGGGCCTTGCGAACAGGTTATAAGAGCAGCCGTGTCTCAATTGCGGCCAACGATTGTTTGGTATTAGATTTGCCACAAGGTGTGTGCCACTTGAGGGTCTGCAAAGAGAAGGGCGTTCGGGGGAAGAGACTTACCCTTTCTGGATGCTGGGGGTTTCCTGGCCACAGGGGCGACAGCAAGGGGAGCAAAGATTTTTTAGAACTGGACTGTCTATGCTGGACTTGTATTTTCTGCTCACATCTGCCAGTTACCAAGCTGCCTCATGTTTGGGTCCAATATGGAAATACAGGGATATCCCACTTCTAACAGGTGCCAGATCAGGAGCCATCTGCAGCCAGAGCTTTGCTTCAAGCCCTGCCATGGTCCCCACCTCCAGCGGCACCTCTGTGTTTGTGTCATAGAGCGAGCAGCCACATGTGACGCAAAGAGCTTTGCTGTGGGGCCTCCTGAGAGTGCTTCAGGAACCTGGGGCGGAAGGGAGCCTCTGACAGGGTGATCAGTGACAGCCACAAGTGCCCTCAGGCTAGGCTTACCCCTGACAAGCTGGTCACACCTCTGCCCCAGCAAAGGGATTTGCCTCGCCCTGGATAGTGAGCCCCAGCGGGAGTTTCTCTTACTGCCTGGTGTGTAAGACAACGTAAGTGCATAGGAAGAGAAAAGTATTTTGAAGGTAAAACAGGAAAAGGGGAAAAAATCCACTCTTCCCAGAGTTCATCTGTAAGCAGGGAGAGTTTTCCCGCAGGTTACGGTGATACAATAAATTAAAGTTGAGAGACATAGCTAGTATTCAAAAACTAAAATTGTTCTCATCAAGTTTGGCAACACCTCCACTGGGAAAAAGATTTTGATACTTATTTACTGTCTTCAGTTGATTCGATCTTTTAACATTTTGGACACTGTCAATCACTCCACTCTTTTTGAAACTCATCTTTTAAGTAAATTTTTAACTTGAGTGTAATACATAGAAAAGTGCACAAATCGAAAGTGTGCACATAAATTAGTTTTCATGAAGTCAAAAATACCCGCACACTACCAAAGAAATAAGACATTACAGCACACAGAATTCCCTTCATGTCCCTTCCCATTCGCCTACCAGGTCTCCAGAGGTAACCACTAGCTTGACCGAAAACACCATCAGTTTGTTTTACCTGTTTGGGTGCTCTACATAAGTGGGATCATATATTGTGTATTCTTTTGCATATGGATCAATATCATGTCTGTAGGATTCATCCTTATTCTGCATCTAGCAGACTTTGTTTATTCTCATTGTGTGCTATTCCATTCTATAGATATATCATAATTTATTTAAGCATTGCAGTGTTAATAGATACTTGGGTTATTTACAGTTTGTGTCTACTGCAAATAGTGCTGTTATGAAAACTATCTTACCTGGCTTTTCGAGCCTATGTATACACATTTCTGTTGGGCGTTTACGTAGGAGTGGAATTTCTGGGTCGTATGTTCACCTTCACTATATACTATGAAACAGTTTTCCAATGTGTTTGTAACAATTTACACTCTGACAATTAGCATGTGATAATTCCAGTTGCTCTATCTCTTCAACAGCACTTGGTATTGTTCTTTTCAACATTAAACATTGAAAATATGACTTACATTCTTTTTAAGTCATATTTCCCTGATTTATAATGAAACTGAGCACTTTCTATATGATTATTGCTATTGAGATATATCATTTTGTGAAAGCCTTGTTCAAACCTTTTGCTCACTTTTTAAATTGAGATTTTGTCTTTTTCTTATTGATTTAAAGGTATTATGTACATATTCTGGAAATAAGTTTCTACAGTTAAATATATTGTAAATATTCCCTTCCACTCTGTGGCTTCAGTTTTTACTTTCTCAGGTGTGAAAACAGAAATTCTTAATTTTAGCATAGTCATTTTTCTCTAGGTTAGTATTATTTATGTCCTTTTAAAAATCGACATAAATCCAGGTAATATAGATAATGTTCTTACTATCTTCTAGAAGATTTACTTTGTATTATATTTATTCTACATTAGGAATTAAAATCCATCTGAAAATTTACTCCTGTGCATGGTGTGAGGTGGAGAGTAAACCTTATTTTTTCCAACATTAATATTAAATTCATTCAGCACCATTGATTAGAAAGAGCATCCTTTCTTTGCCATGGTATCACCTTTTTCGTAAGCCCAGCAACTCTATTCGTGTGGATTTATTTCTGGGCTCTCTGTCTAGTCACTGCACTTGCTACCCTTTCTGCATTAGTGTAGCTTTGTAGCTTGCAACACACGAGTCATGATATTCAGCAATTCAAGTCCCCAACATAGTTCTTTCTCACTTCTGGGGTCTGGCTCTTTGAAGGTGCTGACTGAGGCTAGGAATATCACAGAGGCCCCAAAAATATTTATTCAATGAATGGATATGTGAATGAATGTCAGTAACAGCGGGGGAGGGTAACTGATGGACAGTTCAATACAAGAAACATTTCCGAGTGATAAATTAGATTCAAGGACTAGAGGAGGAGGAATCGCCAATGCGCTACGTTTCTAAACTCGAGTGGTGGTGCCCCGGACAGCAGAGCGAGCTCTCAGGAGCAGACTGGAGGCACATGGGATGGGGACAGTTAGGAGGCGGGTGGAGGCAGGGCAGGAGTTCTGTTCTCAGTCAGATAACAGTGGGTGATACGACAGTCCAGGGCAGACTCATGGTAGACTCCTAAAAATACGGGGTATGGATGAGAGGTCTGCACTGGAGGAGGGAAGGATGTCAAGTTCCCTTCCAGCCTGAAGATTACAGAGTGTGCCAATTTCATAAGTTTATACAGATATGCCAGAGTGGCATTTGTGGATATAGCAAGAGAAATATGGATCAAATGAAAACAAGAACTAGAACTTGAAAGTTCTGCCTTCTGAAAAGTCCAGATAGGACTTAAGTTCCCTCTTACGTTCAAAGAAACTTTGAATAAGAATCGGAAGATGTTTGTTGATTTTTCTGAAAGGAAACTCTCAGAGGCCTCTTTCTTACTCACCTTCCTGGGTCCCTCATAATCCCAGGACCAGAAAGCACGGTAATAGGAAATACATTTTGTTTTAATAAAAGAAATCCCCTTTATTGGTTCCTCAATACTCGCTATGTAGGTTCTTGGCTATTTTTAAGGTCCTGATTAATCCATAATCCTGATCACTTGCTCTGCTGCCTATCTTTGTATTGGTAAAATACATAATTAAGTACCAGGGTAGGCATTTTGGCTGCAAATCTCACCCACATAGCATGGTGAGCATTCTGTTCAGAAACTTACTGAACCACACAAATCTCTTTAGAAATCCATGATTTTGTATTGTGAGTCTGGGGGAAATATTCTAGAAGTCTCAGTGATAGCTCAGGACTGCACTCCTCTCTTTCTGGGAGATGACAGAGCGGGTCTCCGAGTACTTGTGGTTTCGGCTGACACTTACATGAATTATAGCACTGTGTTCCAGGAGCCCTTTAGCATCTTAGGGCCTGTAATAGATGTTTCTAATTCTCATGAAAATATTGAACAAACATCAGGGAAAGATGTTTTACAACCTGAAGCTAAAGCGGAGGGTCATTAACATTGTTATTAGAGACAATCAAGATGATTTAGCCAAGACCTTTGACAAGGGTACACACCTGTCTGTGAATAACAGGCGGCTGTTTATTACCCAAGCTATTAATTAGACCAAGGATAAGGATGAGACGGAGTGTCTACTCCAGAGAGTGTCTAAATGGCGCGAGCATGAGCTGAGACGTTGCGGTGACTCCATCACAGATGGGACCTCAGCCTCCTAGTTCAGCCTGTGGACATGTGCACACGACACTGTCCTCAGGATCCCTAATTGTCCTAATCCCCCAAACCTGAATCTCACCTTCTCCCAGAATTCTACTTAGAGTGGACTCTAAGAACAGCCTACATCACTTCTATTCTTGTGATGTGTCCTTCCCACTATTTGGCCACTTGGAGCACGTGAAATTTATGCCTTTCTCTGTTTCATTATCACCATTGCCGAGTTCTTCTTCATTGTTGGGATGGTTTACCTACCACAGCAATAACCTGAGTCTCAGGTTGAACTTTGGTAAAGAGAGTGAGAAATTACCATGCAGTATTGTTTTTTATTAAAAAGTAAAATAATACTTATTCAGAAGCATATAAAATAGCCAATTTACCTTAATTAACTACCTTAAGAACAAGTCAAACTATACCACAATGTTTGATAAACGGACAAGGAAAACATGCATGAGCTGCGCTTTGTCTTTCTTAATTAACCTGTAACCCATTTCCCTGTCTCTCAAGCCTGCTCACAGCGGGGCTTTCTGTAAAGCCATTTATGCACTCTGTAGCTGTGTGGCGGGATTCCATTGTCCCCCGCTCCATCGCTCACACGTCTCATTCACAGTGGAGATGTTCATAGTCAATGTCCTCGTCTCTTTTTCTTACTGCCTGGACAGTTTCTCCATTCTTATAACGTCGCGGCTCATAGTTGAGGGTGTCTTCCCATTTCTTGGTGGTTGGATGATTATAAATATCAATCATTGTAACCCTACACTAATGCCTTTTGAGTTCTTATTATATGTTAAGTACATTTCCAAATGCTTTCAATGCATTATATAATTTAATACTCACAGGGACTCGACTCCTAGTTTTTGGATGAAGATACCGAGGCTGGTGGCAGTGACAAACTGGCTGTCCCCACAGGATGTGGATGGCATAGCCGGAGTGGAGGCACACCCAGTCTCTTATCTAACTCTCCCGACTGCAGTGAGACTATAGTAAACCTTCAAACTTTGATGTGCCTGCAAATCACACATGAATTTTGTTACAATGCAGATTCTGATGCTGGGATCTGGAATGGGGCCAAGAGTCTACATTTTTAACACACTCCATGGGGGAGGGGGAGGTAGCTGTCCTGGATCACCTATGAGTGGCCAAGGTGGAATCTTTTCTTCTCTGAGGAACAGGGACAGGGTAGTGGCATGGAGGGTAGGATAATTTGCCTCACATCATATAAAATCTGAGAGTTTCTCTCTAGCCCTGTCCTATTGCATTTTCTGAATCCCAACAGGGAAAATAAATTCAGTCTTTTGTTGCTCTCTGCTGCCATTTCAACGGGCTGCCCCCGTGGACAGTGCCGGGAGGGTTCTCTCTATTTCAGAGGGTCCAGGGCAGCGTTGCCCCTCTGTTTTTCAGCAAACACCCCTGCAGGATGAGCTGCCATTGGGCAAGCGTAGAACTTTTGATCTTCTTAGAAAGTCACTCTATTGTTTGCTTCAAAAATGCCCCAAGGCTGCCAGTTTCCCCAGTTGAGGCTTTAAACATATGATGGCCATTTATCTATTTTCAGTTCTTTCAAATTCCTTCTCATTCTTGTGATTTGGGACAGGGGAGAGGGCAGCACCTGAATGGCCGCTACTCACCATTCATTATCCAATAGATCTCTATTAAGCCACAGAATTTTTCTCCAATTGTTTCTTTCCTTCTAGGGATAAAGACCTCCTTTCACCCACTATGTCTCTGATCATTCCTCTGCCCTTTTCTAAAACTTCACTTTGTTGGTTCTGCTTTCTTTGAGGCAAAGATGATCAAAGCAGCTCTAAGCATGCCGGCAATTTTTACAATAAATAGCATTTTCTGGGTTATTTTTCATTCCCATTTTAATGCAGCTCACTCACCTTGCTTGTTCTTTAAACTGTCCCTGTGCATTTTCTATGGCTTTATATCAAACACAAAAGTCACTTCGGTTTACATCAGAGTGCTTACCCCGTCCCAAATCCACCTTAACTTGATTTTGTGATTGAAAAGATTCAGCACATTGTGTTCTTCATAATGATTTGCTTTTCCTTTCCCCCTCCCCTATTTTTTTTTGGGGGGGGGAGAGTTTCTTGGGAACATAGTGGTCTGTCATGGCCAGCAGTAAATCTGAGTGGAATCAGGTATTTAAGAGATTTTCAAGCTTCATCAAATCATAGACATTGCCCTTGACAACATGGTGCTTCCACAGCCCACACCATGTCTCGCTTTCTAGACCTTTTCAATGGATAATCCATCATCTACTGGTTGCATCTGTTTCTGCTTTTTCAATTCCAACTTACCTTCCTACTACTACAACAATTTGCCATGGAAGGAGCCATTCCTATTAACAGATAAGATTTACTGAGCATTTAATTTGTGTCAGGCATATTTCAAACATGTTACATGTGAACTTATTTAGTACTCCCTGCAACTCGACTCGTTAGTAGGTTCTATTGTTATTCTACTTCACAAATGAAGAAATCAAGGCTCAGAGAGTCCCAGAAATGGGGCTGTGGCTACATACTGGTAATTGGAGGAGGTAGGATTCAATCCAGGCACTCAGGTCTAGACCCTGATGCTTTGAACGTCAATTTCCTGCTTCTAGTGTAACAGGCAGCACATTGATTGCTTTATATATATCATCTAAATTTCACTAACAGCATGTCCCATTTGAAGAACTCCGTGTTTCCATCCCTCATTCAGAACAAACTATATCAAAACAAACTATATCTCAGTCTATTACAAAGACCTTACTAATTAAAATAAAGGGGCAAGTGAAGCTCAGAGACTCCAGCTGCAAATCATGAGGGCAATGCCATGCTTGTCACACTTTATCCTGATGGTTTTGAGCCTTTTTGAGCTTCCGTAGTAGACAGTGAGCATGTTGAGGGCAAGGGTCATGTTTTCTCCATCCATGAATCAAATCCATACTGGTCCCTGAGAAAAGTCCTTGTACTCTTTTCTCGGTGGTTCAGGGATCGATTCAAAGCCACACTGAATCTGAGAGGGGGTGAGTGTGGAAGGTTGGGTGTGGGAACCCTCACTGAGTGACTTCCTCACTGCCAGGCCTCTGGAAGTTTGCTCCACATTCATCCTGATTTCCCTAAATTCTTTCTCTTCTCTCTCACTTTGAATGATCCTTTTCCTGTTTTGTGCCTGGCAAATTTTGCAGCTTCCTCTGATCAAACATTGTTGTCCTTAGAGGAGAGAAAGACAAATTCTGGTTGCTATGTAACTGTTGACTGTACCAAGTTGGGGGCTGAACTCATTTTCCCTCAGAATTCCTCTTATGACTATAATTCAATACACTGTCACCATAAGGATTTAAAGACCCTCATTTGCTTCATCCAAGAAATCAATTCCATTGACTTTGCTTCTTGTGACCTAGTACCCTGGCCGCGGAGATGTCCTTCCCACATGGCTCTATATTCTGAAGCTCTTGTGGGTGATGAAGAAGGGAGGCAGACCCAAATAAACCAGCTAAAATCCCTGGTGGGATTACCTCGGTTTACCCTTTCATGCCCCTGACATGTCCCTCAGTGTTCAGAGAGGACAATACTTACCTTGCAACACTGTCCGTTAATGAGACTGCCCAGGTAACATGCTGGACATAATGCACAGACATAACAATCATCTTAGCAAGTGTCGAGTTCCCCTCTCATTGCTCCTTTAATTTTATCTCCCATCTCTATTTCATCTTCACGCTATGCTCTGGGCGGAGAGAAGGGAAATCATTATGCTAGTGCACAGAAAGCAAAACCGAACAGTTCAAACCACAGGCCCAGTACCTGGCTCAATAACAACTGATCAGAGCAGCTTTTACATCAGTAAAGTATCTCACTCTTCATTGTGGGGAGTTGAGTACTAAGAATCCAAATGCAAATACATCATATCAAGGAGCTTTTAATATAAAGAGTGACAATAATAATGACACTTGCATCCATGTAGTGAATTCATTGACTGGCCTTGCCATACAGAACATGTTTACAAATCTTCTTCCAAACCCACGTCAGCTGAGTGCTGTTGCCTTGGTGCAGTGCAAAGTTGAATCAGTAGGAAATGTTTCAGTTACAAGTAACGGGTTTATTTTTACTGTAACAAAGATGTGTGGTAGGCAGTGGCTCATGTTAATTTAGCAGCTCAGGGATGTCAGGGCTCAAGGTCAGCATGTCTGAAATTCTATTGACCTTCTCCTCATGGTCATAAGACAGCTACAGCAGTGCCAGGAATCGGGTCCTGCATTCCACTTAGGAAGCATGGCATAGACAGGGTATTCTTTTTATCAGGGAGCAGAATGCTCTCTGCTTACATCTCATTGCTTAATATAGGACTAATGCCCACCCCTGGGTTAGGGGCCAAGCCTTCCTAAGATCAAAGGATCCCCTCTGATTTCTGAACAAATGTGAGTTGAGGTTCTGCCTGTTAGCAAGGAGAACTAGCTTTTGAGAAGGCAGTTAACGGGCTTGACAAAAAAGGACACTGGCCTAGAAGTAAAGCAAACAAGGAAGTCACATCTCTTTCTTCCATTTGCTAAGTGAGGCACAATGTAAAGAAAGCTTATGCCTCTGCTTTCTTACCTGTAAATTAAGGGTGATAATAGCCCAGTCCTCTAACAGAGACGGAGTGAGGAAATACACTTGTGCGGAAATGTTTTGAAAATTGTAAAGTACTGTAAAAAAGCAAATTATTATATCTATGGCATTTTTTTCACTTGGGGGAAATATTTAAAAAGCATAAAAATCTCTCTTCTTAATGTAACTCATAACCAGGTAAGAAACCCAAGCTATTCATACGCAAAATTCGAAGTAATCTTAGGTTTAACTATCAACTCAAGACAACAATGGCAAAGTTATTACAAGCACTGTAAAGAGATAGTAAAATGTGATGGTTAAGACTAAGAGATTCATGGTTACACGCACCCGAGCTGAAGTTCCGCTTTCAGCACAGCTTAGTTGTATGATCTTGAGCAATGCATTTACCTTCTGCGTCTCACTTTTCTCATCTATAAAACAGAATTATTTCCTCCCTCACGATGCTTTTGAGGTGTTAAATCACATGAAATATATACAAAATACTTAACACATTGTCTAGCGTGAGAGATGAACTGAATAAATGTTCATTAACAGATAGCAGTTATAACATTATATGATTTACTAGAAATTTCTCTTCCCTCCAACCCTTCCTCCATCCCTTCCAGAGACAGGTGCCCCTGTGTCCCTGGGCAGTGACTGCCTTTTGACATATCGAGCATGTCCTGAGTGATCTCAGCCCTCACACAAGTTGCCCCAAGCTCCACATTAACCTTTTCCCAGGATGGTTATTGACAATTTACTCCTAGTCTTTGCCTCCTGCCTCTTGATTAGTTTTGGATGTGCAATGAGTCTGTGCTTCCAGCCCTGAGGTTGCAAATGGGCTCATTCCTCTCTTTGCCTGAATCGTGGCCCCTTCCTACATCGAGTGAGTGAAAAGTCCCAAGCTGGATTCTCAGCTGGCCTGGAGGACAGCAGGGAATAAGACATGGCGAAATGACAGGAGGTTTATCAGAAGAAGGGAGACCCTCAGGGATGGTCCATTCTTTCCTGTGTCCAGCTTCTGTTATACCTGCATGAATGTGGCTCAGAACTTTGGGAGAAAAGGAAGAAGGTGGCCAGTGGCCTTATGGATTTAGGGCATAATTCTTTCCGTCTTAAAAAAATGTTTGCCATGTGAAGGCTGTTGTTTAGAGACTAGTCTGGGGCTGTTTTTCTTCATTGGAAATACAAATAAGATTTGAACTGCTACCGGCACACGTAATTTAAGTTAGCGTTGTAGGAGGCCTGGACCACAGAACAGGGGATTTTAACGTGGGTTTTTTAACATGGGTTAAAAAAACAGAGGGGGGAGGCCGTGCAGATGCCTCCTTTGCTATAAAACAAGAGGTGAGTTTTAGGTAATGTCAGTTGCTGTCCGTCTCGGCATCTCTCAGCTGTAGCCGCTTGTGTTTCCTCACCCGAACGCCTTCCTCCCTCCCGCCTCCTAAGCCACGCCTGGCCAGAGACTGCAGCGGGAAGGTGAGCTCAGACTTGGGGGCTGGTGGGTGCAGAAACTTTGCGGTGATGGGCTTGGGATAGGCCTGTATCCCCTGATGCTCACCAAATCGCAGCATCCTCTCCCTCTTCCCAATAATCCTTGCACGCTATTCAGTCTGGAGGGTGAGTTTCCTGCCTTCCCGCTCGGACTTAACGTCCTTTTCGGAACCAGGGTCTGTGTAACTGGGATTTGCACCGGCCCTTTTTTTTACCAACCTCCTCCAGCAAAGGCTGAAAATGGACCTCTGTTCCTCAGCCCCGAGCTGGGTCCTACTGCAAGTGGGTGATCCCTGCGCCTGACACTGTGGCCATCCTCAGCATGGACCAGTCTGAGCCTTGGCAGGACTGCTAACTGCCCAGCGGCCAGAGTCACAGTAGCTCCTTCCTCTCAGCCTCCTCTCTGCCGTCCTCTCCCCACAGCCCCAAACTGAAGGCTGAGCTTGCTCCGTGGCTGATCCACCTGAACTATGAAAAATGACATCCTTCCGCATGAGCTTTCAGTCACCATCAGATCCAAGCTTTCCACCATACCCCGGGCTGTCACACCCGAGGGATATGCAGCGATGGCCACATGCACAGGTGTTGGAACAGACATATTTAGGTTCAAATCCTGGCTGTGCACCTACTAACTGTGTGTCTTTAGGCAGGTCACTTCCTTCTCTGAGGCCCCAGTTCCTCAACACAGATGACATAACGAAACCTACCTTCACGGTGAGGTAATGCGTGTAACACTCAGAACAGTGTCTGGCACATAGCAAGTGACAATACAAAGTGCTCATAGTATTACGATAGCTGATTCAGGAAGGTAAACCTTTTAATTTTGAATCCTGTACCTTCAAATAGTGCTAGTGGACTGCAATTTAAAACATAATTTTAAACATTAAAGTAAACATAGTTGCATTATGAACAGAGTACAACATTTATGTAAATTGTTAAGATAAAACAGGTGACTTCCCCAAACTTTCCTTTTGTTCTACTTTGCTTTGGGCTCCCCCTCTGACAGCCTGAGGGTTGAAGCTCTTTTCTCTGCTATTCAAGATATTTCAAAGACTTGGGCGATAAACAATAAGCTCAAGTCTGAAAGGGAAGAATGCAGGAAATACACTTGCAGGCAGCAGACCAGGCGTCAGCCACGGATGGCTAAGAAGGAGGTTCAGACTATTCCTGCTCTTTTACAGTAGACATTCACCCCTATTTCCTCCCTCGCCTCTGTCCAACCCTTCCTACCAAACATGCTCCCTTCAGGGCTGTAGAGAAAACATTACTGGAGTTGTTATCCGGAGGAAAGCCCGGTTTGGAAACTTCGTGAGCAGGGACAAGTTTCTCAAACTCTTTGGACCTCAGTTTCCTCCTGCAGAAAATGGGGTTTCTAATACTCACCCCATCGTGTTGTGGAATTAGACACGTCTCTAAGCTGCCTTCCGCATTTCGCAGCCCTTCCCAGAATCAGTGCATCCTCCCCTGCCCCCAGCCACCTCCTCGCCTGACCCAGGTGCCACTGTCCCTCCTGCTGGGGTCCCGCCCACCTGCACTAAACACAGAGCAGCCAGAACACCTTCGAGGAACTGAATGAGCTTCACAGTATCCGTATCTGCCTCAGACAGCCCTCTGACGGCGTTGCATCATGCTTGGGATAAAATCCAAACTCCTGCCTCTCCCCATCTCCCACCCTTCTCCCCGGGAGCACGCTCCGCCCCTTTGTGTTGCAGACCTGTTCCTGTCCTAGGGACTCGGGCTGCCGGCCCCTTCGGCCCAGCGGCCCTCTGTTCAGATCCCCTCAAGGCTGATCTGTTCACATCCTTCAAGTCCCAGATGAAATGCCACTTCCTGTGCATGACAGAAGGCGACGAAACCCCAGTGAGCAACGCGGAGCCCCTGGACTGCAGCTTCTAGCTGGTTCCCTTCCTCCTGGTCTTGTTCTTTCAAATCCAGCCTCCACAAGGCTGCAGAGAAGGAGAGCTAACGCGTGACTGGATCATGCCTCCACTTACATCTCCTGCTCCTTCCCATGGCCTGGAGGATAAAGTTCAAGCTCCGGAATGTGGCCAGTAAGACCTGCCACGATGCCTCGGCAGGCCCATCTCCCCTGCGACCACCAGGTCACAGTTCATGCCGATCACCCAATCCATTTCACTTTCACTCTGTCACACCCCACCTCTGTGTGCCCATCAATCTCTGGGCCTTACCTACTGTGACCCTCTGCTCGGTGTCATTGCTTGATGTCCTTGTGACCCTAGGGTCTCCCTAGACTGTGCTCCCCGCATCTCTGCACTCCCTGAGATGCATGGCGCACCCCTACAGATAAATAAATGAGTCTGTGATTCTCTGGCAATCTATTTCTTGCTGCCTTTGTTTGTTTTGCTCCATTTGTGTGGCTTGAACTCTCTTTTGCTCCATTAATATAACATAATGTACATACTCATTTGACTGTATTTTGGTTGGCTAACTTTCTGTTTTCTGCTCCCCATGTCTTTTATGTGCTTGTTGCAGCTCTGTGAGATAATACTCATAGCTAACATTTACTGAGCACTTATTCCATGCCAGACACTCCTCTAAGGGCTTTCCATGTGTTAAGTCATGTAATTTTTCTCAAGAATCTTCTCAAGAAGATAATACTATCATTCCCCTTTTGCAGATGAGAAATCAGAGGCAGAGAGTGTAAAGCAATTTCCTCAAGGACACCCAGCTCGTACGTGGCAAAATGGAACCCAAGCGTTGCTGCTCCAGGCAACCCTAACCACTGAAGGGCACTTCCCTTCTGCTGCTGGAACGAACAACGTCCTCTTGGTGTGGCAGCCTAGAACATCGCTTGTCCTCATTTTGGTGTTTGGAGGAGCAGTCCAAGGCAAACTTTGTGCTCTTCATTTTCCCATTTGTTCTTTTAATCCCTTTGTGTTTCCTTTTTCTTATCTGATGCCGTCGTGTGACACCTTCATGTTTAGGAGAGTGCATCAGAACCACCTGGAAGGCTTCTGAAAGCACAGACTGTGGCTCCCACTCTGGCCTTTCTGATTCAGGATGTCTGTGATGGGCCCCAAGCATCCGGCTTTCTCACAAGCTCCCGGGCGATACTGATGCTGCTGGCCCAGGGCCACACATTGAGACCTGTGGGCTAAGACCACCTGCAGCGCCACCCCCTGCCTTCCTAGCACATGACACTGCAAGCTGCTTTTTCGTCTCTCTTCCAATCTCCGTTTACTTGTTCTAGATGCTGTTTCCCCAGAGACTTACTCTGCTCCATGCACCTTTGATACATGCACAGCTATTGAGTGCAGTTGGGTAGTTCGTCACCCCTCCCTAGTAGCTTCTTTGCATTAATCTCTGCAGGTATCGCCTCCCGGTGGAAGTCAGGGTGGAAGGAGCTCCAGGTGGAAGGGAGGACTAGGTGGACGAATCAGTGGTATTCGAGCTCCCACCTCCAGGTGCCACACAGTTTTGGTGGACCTTTCCCACCTCTGTACAGGCCTGGCCTTGGCAGGGGTCCACGGCAGTAACCGACGACCTTCCATTTTGCCCACAATTGTGCAGAGGAGCCGCACCTTATCCATGCCTTGTTCTCACTGCTCACAACTCAGAGAATCACATGAAAGCAAAGAATGAGATTTGCATACAGGCATCAGGCGAAGAATAGACTCTCTAAGCAGGAAACCACACAGCCCATAATTGCTGTAGGTATCTAAGGTGTCAGGCCTCTGCTACCCAGTGAGGCTGCAAACCAGCTTTTTCATCATAAAGGAATGAGCTGCCAATGATTTTCATAGCTTGATTAACGCTCTTCAAACCCATCTCCATTGGGTGCAGAAGTGAAGCCGAGGAAGATGGATGTTTCCTATTACTTGATGTAATGACTGTGAGGCAGCCTCATGGATCCTTTACAGCCCAAGATTACAGGAAAAAAACCAACAAACACAGATCAATACCTGAGTTACAGTTCCAATGCATTGATAAATGGGTGACGGGCTGTGGGCTTGGCCCCAGCTAGGGAGAGAGAGCGGGGAGGGAAGGTTGGGGCTTGCAGGGAGGGGCAGGAGGCAGAAGAAGAGTTAAGGCACAGTCCAGACTGAGGGGCTGCAGGGCACAGGGAGGGATTGTGGATCTGAGCACGTGGGCGTCAAGGGACAGACAAGGCCCAGACACCCGGGAGGCGAGGGGAGAGAAGAGGAGGAAGACTGCACGGCCAGATTCCCCTTGGGGAAGGGCCCAGGGCCACCAGTGGGGCGTCGGGCCCACGCCTGGCCGGCCGCACTCCTGATGGAGAGGGGCTGCCTTTCTGATTGTCCCCATCACTAATTAAAACCTCCCCCCACTGTTTCCATCCCTGGCTCTCATTAGGATTTTCTTCTGTGACACAGGCATCCTTTTGTTTCCTGAGTCCCAGGATGAGGTCCCCGATGAGGAAGGACAGTGCCTGGGCTTGGCGGCAGCTTCTGTTCTTCTGCGTTCAGAAGCCACCCTTGGGCAAGGTGACCCTGACTGCTGGCTGGGCCCAGCCAAGGTATCCTCAGCTCCTGAAACATCGCCGTTCATCTTCTCGGACAGCGTCCTATGCACAACTTGTAGCTCAGGGTGGAAATGCAAACAGGAACAAGGCCTGGCTCTAGCCGGACACCCCTCTCCTCCTCCGGTCCTGCCTCTGCCCACAGGCACCCAGGCTGCAAAGACCACCCCCTCCCCACTGCCCTGACCCACCCCTCACCTGCCAACGGGATGTGCCCATCACTTATTTATCCTGTTAATTGTCTGTCTTGCCCAGCTCTACTGCAGGGAAGGGTTCGTGTGTGTCTTGCTCATCGTCGTGTCCCTGGCCCTTAATATCCCCTTTGGCCCAAAGCAAGCACTCAATAGGCATGGTTTGAATGAAGAAATGAATGAGCACTTGTCACTGTACATTAGCTCTGGACTCGCAGTGAATCAGCTGTACCACTACCACCCTATATCTCAGTTTTCTTACCTGGGAAATGGGGATAATAATCCCTATTTCGTCTCTCAGAGTTATTAAAGGAACAGATAAATTCATGTCTGTAAAGTGTGTATATATTTGTGTATTCCTATCTATAAAGTGTGTGTATATACACATACGTAAAGAGAAAACTGTAAAGCATTTGATAAATGTAATAGATCCACACTATTTACACTGCGTGGGACACCTCTCGTGAGAAACGGACTGCAGGAGAAGTTACTAGCAAACATCATATCGATACGTGTGTTTCCCACCCCATTGCCGAAACTGCTGTCTGCTCTAAATTTCTGATTTGTGAAGATTGGCCCTATGTCTTTACCCAAAGAGAAGTTATTTGGGGGCCCGGCACCCCCCAGAATTAGAGCCCAGACCATTGCACTGTGTCTAGGGGGTATGTTGTATAAGACGTGCACTCACTGAGTGCAAATTGGATGGAAGGCGCTATATATAGAATGTCAACGTGGAGTTTTCAGGACCTGTGCTTTCAATATCCGGCGTGACATCGTCACCAGCAGCTCCGGGAGCAGAGCCGGAGGCAGGATTCTC
>RJWJ010019935.1:0-29672 GCA_004363605.1 Indri indri | reverse complement strand
GAAACATAATACCGTTTTTCAGGTAGCACTATGAACACAGGGTCTCTGGGGACGATAAGACATAAAAATCTTCTAATCTGCCATTTCTTAGAAGAAGGTGTCCGCTCCATCTTACTTGCTTTTGTGTTTTGTAGTGATTAGAAGGCGGACAATGAAACAGGGTAGGAAGGCGACTGCCAGGCTCTGCTCTTGGTTCTACGCTTGGGTCCACATCCCAAAATGTCAGGGGCCCTGCCTGCGCTGCCATTCCCTGGTCAGGGCTCCTCTGGGGCTAGCGCTCAGTGCCGAGCATGTGAACGCCACATCCAGCAGGTGCGTCCGGAGTCCAGCCCTAGTGAAGAAATGCAGAAGTGGGCTGACCTTGTCCTCAAAGAGCCGTGGTGGAAGGTGCATTTGATGTGTTTTCTGCAGAGAAGGCGGAATCACATTGCTGGTTTTTATATGAAGAGCCAAGTCTCCTGACCCCATCCCCAGATGCAAAGGTGGGCAGTGGAGGAAGCACGCTCATCACTGGGGACGTGCAGGGAGAGGCCCACCTGCCTGCTCTGTCTACTGGGGATGCCGTGACAGCGCGGGGCCTCGGTGGGACTTGGCTGCATGCGGACACCTCCGCATAAGCCAACAAACGCTGATTACCTTTCCAGAGCACCCATCTGTTTCCAAGCCCCAGGGAGCCTCCACCTTCTGCCCCTCTGCTCCTTCCCTCCAAGCTCCCCCACTTGCCGGCACCTTCTCTTCCATGGCTCTGGGGACACCCTGCTCCCTGTCTCTTCAGCTCGGGGCCCAGAATAGCTCCTGCTCCAGATGGCTGGTGCATGTGGCCCAGAGCTCCTCCAGCCTCTTCGCCAATCCTTCCATCTTCCAAGCGCAAGTGAGACAGCCTGCTGCACGAAGCCAGCAAGTGGGAACCGGTCCAGCCTCGGCTGGCTCCCCCTACCACTCCTGCACCTGCCCTGCACCTGCCCTGAGACCCCCGCCCCCATCCAAGCAACATCTCTCTGACTCCTGGGAGGCTCCTCTGTGCGCCCCCCCTCGCCAGCCCAGCCCTGCCCCTGGCAGCCAGAGGGAGCCCCTGGAGCTCAGTCGACCATCTGCTGAGTGCTCACTTCCCATTTGCTTCTATCTGGTCCCTGCTTTGTCTTTTTTGTTTGGGGTTCAGTGAAAGGAGGTGATGGTGGCCATCTCCTGTTAAAATGATAAAAAATAAGACAAGGGGAATAGGGCAGATGAATCTTAGATATAGATGCAGGGACATGGTGCTGGACAGACATTTCCTCCTGCAACTGGTATACAAATTCCTTGACATACACATGGTTATTCCTTGTTGCTTTTCACAGCCGACACAATGGGAGCTCAGAGAGTCGGGACACTTGCCTGGTCCTGGAGCGTGGTGCTTCCCATGCCAGTATTTGCGTCTTTCTACTCTGTATGCCGTGCTGTTTCTTGAACAAAAGAAACCATAAAGGGAAGAGGCAGAAATAAACTGAAAATATGATGAAAAGGCAAAGCCACTTCACTCTTAGGTAAGAGGTTTTAACAGAATCACCATGCTTTGTCTGATGCAAGTCCACAGGGACAGGGACACTGCATTGCACCAGCCGTGGATCCATATGAAGCAAACCCCATAAAAGATCCGTGTATTTTTTCAACGTCAATTGCACACACACATGAATTTTCATGAGATTTAAGCATCAAAGACTGTGCTTCAACTAGGCAGAATTCCATTAAGCATCACAAAAATTTTAAGTCTCACTAAATGCAAAGAAATTTCTATCAGTTTGCCTTTGATTTAGGATCTATGGTTTGGGTTTGTAATTGACATCCTGCCTTATTTATTCTCATCTCCTTTGGAATAATTTTCATTTGGTGAAATTGTCAAGAGAGTCAGAAAATGGAGAGAGGACCAGTTAGGCTCTCATGAACGTGGGCAGACCTCTCGGCGAAACAGCACTGGCCCTGGAGGGGCAGCCCAGGATGGTCAGGTGGGAGCTGGGGACTGCCTGGATCACCTGTGAGGCAGTACAGGCTGGCCAGGCACACCCGGCCTGGGACTCCCAGACAGTGTCTTCTGTCACACTTGCTACCTCCTGCTCTGTCCCTAACGGGGGACTGAGTAAATACCCAAGGGTCTAGGCTTTTATTTGTAATGATCTTTGGTAGGTTTGCAGGCTACTATCAGAGGCAGAGCATGGCTATAAGACTAAGGATAGCCATAAGGCCTGCAAACATCTCTCAGGGCTGACACCGTGTGTTGTTGCTTAACACTAAGATGCAGCTTAGCTTGAGGATTTCCAACCCTGGCCCTGGGATGTCCAGGAGACAAGGCCACCTCAGCGCAGGTGCAGCTCTCATAAACCTTAAGACAAACCTTACCCTTACAAAAATAGCTGAAACCCTGTTTATGAAAGAAACACCTAGTAACTGACCCAGACTGAGTACAGGTATAAGAAAAGGGGAAAAAGCCAGGTGTGGTGGCATGCTTCTGTAGTCCCAGCCACAGGGAAGGCTGAGGTGGGAGGATCGCCTGAGCCCAGGAGTTGATGGCTACAGTGAGCTCTAAACATGCCTGCAAATAGTCACTGTACTCCAGCCTGGGCAATATATCGAGATTCTAACCCTTAGAAAAAGGAGGGGAGGGGGGAGAAGGAATCTCCCAAACTCTGTCTATCCCCAAACTCTGAAAAGTCCCCGGATGGAGATCCTTCTGGTCAGGTGTCATCTGACCCCTGATGGCATGTGGCCCAGGCCACGGGCCTGCCCCTGCTGCCCATGTTGTAAGAGTGCTTGCCAGAGGAAACTGCGTGGACATCAGACGATGTCTAAGGTTCATCTTTCATGTGACTCAGACTGAAGGGGAGAAGTCACCCGTGGGAAGTTGGCTAACCAGGACCACCAGAGAGCCTCGAACAAGACAAGTTCCTTGCGACTCAGACTGTCTGGCACATCTGGACAGGCCTTGCAGGACCTTTCTGGGCAGACAGAAGCACTTAGAGCATGACTAGTGCCATTTGGCTGGATTTTGAAAAACATAAGTAATAGGAGAAGCTGAATATTGATGTTTCAGATAATTACAATGGCAGAAGGGCAGCGATGGGGAGAACATGAGATGTCGTCTGGTTAAATCCCCTTGTCTTATTCCTTATTAGAATTGTTTTCCAGGCTTTTGTTTTGCATGTTGTGTGAGTTTCTGGGGGCTGCCTTAACAATGTACCACGAACTGGGAAGCTTAAAACAACAGACACTTATTTCCTGTTCTAGAGGCTGGAGGGTCCAAAATCAAGGTGTGGGCAGGGACATGCTTCTTCTGAAGGCTCTAGCTCCTTCCTCGCCTCTTTCGGCTTCTGGCGTTTGCCACTCTTCTTGGTGTTCCTCGGCTTACAGACGCATCTCTCCAATCTCCGCCTCACCATCAGATGGCCTTCTGCCCTGTGTATATCCATGTCCCTATGTGTCCCAAATCTCTCTTTCCTTAGAAGGACATCAGTCATTAGATGAGGGCCCATCCTATTCCATCATGACTGCATCTTAGCTTGACTACATCTGCAAAGACCTATTTCCAAATAAGGTCACAGCCGCAGGTATAAGGGTTATGGCTTAACGTATCTTTTGGGAGGCAGATTTCATTCCACAACATATATTTTTATAAATGTTTGATCATATTTTTGATACAATTTGAAAGTCTGCACTTTCCACCTAACATTTTCATACACTTTATTTATTGATTCTCATTGCTAATAACTACTTTTAATGCTCAGTCATATTCTGCAGTGTCTGTGTGTGCAGGTGGTGTGTGTACACCTGGTCACATGTGCACGTGTGCAGAGCATGCACAGAGGTGAGTATGCGTGTGTGTGTGTGTGTGTGTGTGTGTGTGTGTGTGGTGTGTAAATGTCTCCAAGTGCAATGAGATCCAGTTAAAAGTGCCTTTTGAGCGTTTCCCTGGTGGAATGCTTTCCCATTACCAAAACGTCCGTGCTCTCATCTCATCTTCACAACAGCCCTGGGAAGGATGGTTACATCACTGTCCAAAGGAGGAAATGAGATGCAAAAAAAATATGTCTGCTTGAGATTATTAAACTAGGGAGTGACAAAACCAGGATACAAATTCAGCTGTTTTGTGGCCCAAACTATTGTTTTTTCTTATATCCCAGCGGGCTCTTCCAATATCTCAGCATGAATATTACTACACAGGGGGGCCCAAGCAGATCCACCCTTGTTCTGGTACCTGGGTCCCAACCACAGAAATGGAAGACTCTGGAATCTATTGTTTGTTTATGTCACATCTCCTTAATTTTGTCCATGCTGTTGACTCTACCTGGAACACCCTTTTTCCTGTGCTCACCTGACTAGACACAGATCTGCCAACATTCAGATCAAGGGTCACCACCTCCAGGAAAACTTCCTGACTCTGCTGGCCACGTGTCCTGTCCCAATCCCCAAGCCTTTCTCCACCCGGCGCGGGCACACCATCATTGAACCATGCCATCTGGGACTTGCCTGCATCGTGGTGTCTCTTGTTCCTGTTTTCGTGGCTGGCGTATCTCGGTGCATGGGACCTGGCTGGTGTATCTGGGTGCACGGGACCTTTGCTGGGTAGGAACAAACGAGGTGGAACATCGTGTTCTTCTTTTAGCCCCCCAACTTCTCACTGCAGCAAGGCAGTTTCTGGAGCCAGAACTGTGGACAAGCACGGCCTTTGACAGACCAAGGTCGCTGTACTCAGAACAGTGAGACTTGGGTTCACATCTCAGCTTGTTGTTGCTGATTCACTGTGTGGTGTCAGACGCTTAAAACTCCCATGTCCCCTCTGAAAACGCAGGGGCTTGGCTGAAACAGAGGTGGCAGAGATGAGAAGCCGGGGTGAATCCAGAACTAGGGCCCTGAGAAAGTAGGGTGCTCTCCCCACTCACCTCAAAATGACTTTGAACTATCAAATAGGAAATTTCTTTCTTAACATTTTTTGAAGCCACTGTTCTCCTGTGTCCTGAACTTGGGCTTTCCTGTCTTTCCAGGGACAGGCTGTGGCTGCTGTTCCCGTGCCTGAGGCAGACCTTGCTAGCTGACCAGACAGTCCTTCCCCACGAGCCCAACACGGGAGTGAGAATCCCTCTCCACTCAGGACTCAGACACACACTCTACCTGACCTGATTTAGCACAAGAGATTCAAGCAGTCACCCTCCAGGGCCAAGGTTATACCAAAATATGTTTCCGTTTCCTTGAGACGTGCTTCCCTGCAGCCCAGAGATGCAAACCCGGAGTTCCTGTTTTCAACTTTTCACCTTGGCCCAGAAGCCTTCCTTTTCCCTCTCTCTGCATATCTGCATCTGGCCACCCCCTTCAGTGCTAGACCAAAACCCAACTCTGGCCTGGTCTTCCTCCAGTAACCCTGGCCCCAGAGCAGGCGTTTCCCCGCCTCCCTGAGCCCTCGCAGTCTGTCCTTCCTGCCTCTGGATGCCCGGCTCCTGTTCCTGCTCTGTGGCCACAGCCTTGAGTCTCGTTGTTCACCTCCTCCTGCCACGTTGACTGGCTTCTCAATTTCCAGCATCTCACCTCCCTGGCATCTGGAAGGTTCCCCCCCGCAGACTTCCTCCCCAGCACCAGGAGTCCTGAAGTCCTGGGTGACATATACAGGGTGCGCACAGAGGCTCGGACACCACTTGAGTGGCGACCGTTTGGCCCTGTGCCTGCAGCCCCTGCTGCGCACATCATCACTGTATCCCGGTGTCCACATGGAACAGGCACTTTGCAGACATGAGCGACTGTGTTGCTGCCACCTTCCTGGATTCCTGGAAAAGACGGACAACTCTGGCTTGCTTGCAGAATATCAGAAAACCTACTGACCTCCTGCTGGAAACCAGCATCATGATTTCTAACAAGAAAATACATTTGGACATGGTCTACTAGTGGGGTTCCCACTGGGAACTTGAGAAACCAATTCTACCCATTTAAACAGAAAGGGAATTTAATGCAGGGTGTTAACATGCGTCCCGAGTCTAGCTGGGGGTGGTTGGCAAGAGGCTCGGAGCCTGTGGGGCCAAGACCACTGCCCCAGCCCAGTGTCGAGGTACTCCAGAACCCACACCATGTTCAGGCTCTGCAGTGGGCACTGCCAGGGCCAGTCTCAAGATGTTGTCCCAGGACTTCTGTCACCAGTGACCTCATGGACAGGTATGGCAGCCACCACCCTGGTCGGAATGGACACAAGTCACCTGCTGCTCCCAGAGTGCAGCCCAGGGACCTGTGCCTGTCATCCAGCTGCAGATGGGCTGTGCTGGGAGGAAGTTGCAGCAGAAGGGAAGGACCCCAGCCCTATGAGGGGTGGCCAGCATTCTCTTCAGAGCCCCTCCTTAAATGCCAGTAACAGCCCAGCCCGAGAGATGCGGCTGGGGCTGTGTGGAGGGTACAGCGGAACCCTTTCCTGCAGATTCCCTGGCATTGCCTTTGGGTCCTCATCTTGATTCCTTCTTCTTGGGGGTTCTTGGTGTCTTAGGGCAATTGGCTTCCACCCAGTGGGACCAGGAAGGTTCTGGGTGCTGCCCATAGCTCTGCAGCAGGATCTCACTTACATCTTTTAAGATTTCAAGGGGAAGGGTGAAGGCACCTGAACTCACTGCCCATTGCTGTGGGCTCAGCATCACCAGAGGGAAGGCCCATTGTGGCCAGGATGGTGGGGTCCCGGAGCTGTCCTGGGAGACCAGGTGAAGGGGAATCTGAAGCTCTGGCCCCTGGAGGTCGAGTATAGCTCGCCCCATTCTAAATGTCCCTCTTCTCTACCTCCTGACAGAACACAGGAATAAATGAAAAACACTCCCAAACCCTGGATAGCTAGGCAGCGGCTGTTAGGGTTGTTTGGTGTGGAAGGGCAGGTACTCAGGCTGGTTATTGGAACAGGTGTGGGGCCAGCTGGGACCTTGGATTCAGGACTGGAGGGAAGGGGGTGTGGGGGCTCACCATAGACTGGGGGAGGCCCTTTGGCTCCTGTTAGGGTTCCGCATCTGCCCTCTCATTCAGGCCTCATGGTCATGGTGACCAGCACTAGAGACAAGACCTGAGGTTCAGGAGGGTGAGGTTCAGTGTCTTGCCCGAGGTAGCACAGGACAAGGAGAAGGGACTAGGGTCCAGATCACCTTCATAAACTGGGCACTGGTCGCAGCTCTGAAAACCATAGTGACCAGCAGTGCCTAGGAGACGGGAGACACACACAGCCTTGGCTGGGAACAAGAAAAGCCCTTCCTTCAGGCTCTTGTCCCAAGGCCACTCTGGGTGGACGTCCACAGAGACAGTGTTTGTAGGATGTGGCTGTGGGCTCGACTTCTTGAAAAGGGCACAGCCATGTGTCTCATTAATCTCACTGTTTATTTCTATAGCAACAGAAACAGCTCCAAAAAATTGAAAATAATAATGCCACATAATTGGTGAAGCCATCCCATGGCTTTGGGAATTTTTTAAATTTCTCATTGTTTATTATTATTCCCTGTCGGCCCTTCATTACCCTAGGTTGCTAACACCAACTAAGCCAGTCATGACAATTCCAAATAACCTAATTAATTCCTGTTTTTGTGGGACCCAGTCAGGAGCAAGAAAAAAGGTCCCATCTAGGTAACAAATGAGTCCATTTTGGGGTCTCACTATGAAACGGGGAGGGCAGGGAACATTCCAGATGGACGATGGCACGCTGGTGAACGGCAGACATTCTCTCATTTTACAAAAGGTCGTATAATGTGTAATATGTCCTACAACCCCCTCCAGGCCTGCGCCAGTCACATTTCTGTCTCCCCACACAGAACTAATTAGCCTCTTGAATTTCGTCTTAATCTTTTCCTTACTTTGCTTTATAGTTTTACCACCTGTATTCGAATCCCTGAGCAGCATGCTGTATTGCCTGTTCTGACCTACCCTGGATGGACTCACGCTGTATTGATTATTGTGCGACTGGTTCTGTCCCAGACCTTGTCCCCCTTTAACCCTCCATGTGATGCCAGCAGCGGCTATGCATTTGGTCTCCCTGCAGGTCCATCATCCACAGGTGAAGATGGGGCTGTTGGTCCCAGAATGAGACACCACCCAGCCCTGGCTGGTGGTGGGCTGAGAAGTGAGCTTGCTCTTGGGCTTCAGAACTACTGCATATCACGACTAGCTGAAACTCAGTACATAGAGATACCAGTTGAAACAAATGTATGAAATCCAAAAGAACACTTTCAATTATCTAATAAATTATAGGAAAATACATCTTTTTATTTGATGAGAAAAGGAAAAAAATACAATAAACCTTTAAAGCATTTAAATTTAATGAATTCCAAGACTTGTCCAACTTGAGTTTGAAAGTTAACAAAAACTAATGAAACAAGCTAATTAAATCTGACATTTCAATAATGATATATTTTTTTCTAAGTTCAAAGTGACTAAGAGGAGTTTATTGGAACTCTTGAATTTTAAGAGGAGAGCGTTGGTCTTGTGAAGCTTTTAAATCAAGTACAGTCATGCACCAAATTACAATGTTTCCATCAGTGATGGAATGTGTATATGACTGTGGTCCCATAAGATTGAAATACCGTATTTTTACTGTACCTTTTCTATGTTTTCTTTTTTTTTTAAATTTCAGAATATTATGGGAGTACAAATGCTTTGGTCACAAAAATTGCCTTTGTACCACCCAAGCCAAAGCTACAAGTGTGCCCATCCCCCAGACAGTGCCCACCGCACCTGTTGGGTGTGAATTTACCCCTCCCCCTCCCACCTGCCCAATCCCCAATGAATGTGACTTCCATATGTGAACATGAGTGTTGATTGATTAGTACCAATTTAATGGCGAGTACATGTGGTGTTTATTTTTCCAATCTTGTGATACTTCACTTAGAAGAATGGGCTCCAGCTCCATCCAGGTTAATACAAGAGGTATTAGTTCACCATTTTTCATGGCTGAGTAGTATTCCATGGTATACACATGCCACATTTTATTAATCCACTCATGTATCGATGGGCACTTGGGTTGTTTCCACATCTTTTCAATTGTGAATTATGCTGTTATAAACATTTGAGTGCAGATGTCTTTTTTATAGAATATCTCTTTTTCCTTTGGGTTAAATACCTAGTAGTGGTATTGCTGGATCAAATGGTAGTTCTACTTGTAGCTCTTTGAGGTATCTCCACATTACTTTCCATGGAGGTTGTACTAGTTTGCAGTCCTACCAGCAGTGTATGAGTGTTCCTATCTCTCTGCATCTATGCCAACAGTTGTTTGGGGCTTTTTGATAAAAGCCATTCTCACTGGAGTTAACTGATAACTAGCTTTATAAAAAGCTCAGGCAAATCAGCAAGAAAAAAATAAAACAACCCCTTAAAAAGTGGGCAAAAGACATGAACAGAAACTTTCAAAAGAAGATAGACTAATGGCTAAGAAACATGAAAAATCCTCAGCATCTCTAATCATCAGAGAAATGCAAATCAAAACCACAATAATGATATCAAAGACTTAGCTGATGAAAGATATAGTTAAATATAAAAATCACAGCCAGTTTTATAAGGACCAACCTTTTCTGGATTTTATTTTTTATGTAATTTTAAAAAGTTGACAAATGACAAATTATATATATTTATGGTGTACGGTGTGATGTTTTGATATAAATATGCATCGTGGAATGATTAAATCAAGCTGATTAACACATCCGTCACCTCACATACTTATCATTTTCATGGATATTTCAAATCTACTTTCTTAGCAATTTTCAAGTATACGATACATTTTTATTAACTACAGTCACCATGCTGTTTGATAGATCTCAACTTACTCCTCTGTCTTCACTGAAACTTTGCACCCTTTGACTAACATCTCCCCAGTCTGCTCCACTGACCAGCCTCTAGCAACCACCATTTTACTCCCTGCTTCTATGAGTTTGATGTTTTTTAGATTGCACATGAAAATGAGATCATGCAGTATTTGTCTTTCTGCGCCTGGCTTATTTCACTAAGTATAATGTCATTTTTAAATGCAGGTATAGTGCAACAGAAACAGAGAAATGATTCAGAACCATAAAAAGTTTTATTGATGGTAAGAGAAGAGAAATTTTCTGCTATTTGCTGCTACAAGTCACCTAATGGCTATCAACTTAACGGGGAAATTGGTGAGAGAGCTGGAAAAATTCCCACGTCAAATCATGGCTTCATTTTGCTTGAAACAGCTGCATCAGACAAAATAGTGAACAAATAATTTCTTCAGAAAATTAGAAACCACAATGAGATACCACCTCACACTCATTAGGATGGCTACTATTAAAAACAAACAGAAAATAGCAAATGTTGGCAAGGATGTGGAGAAACAGGAACTCTTGTGCACTTTTGGAGGTGCAGCTGCTGTGGAAAACAGTATGGCAGTTCCTCAAAGCATTGAAAATAGAATCACCATGTGAGCCAGCACTTCCACTTCTGGTATATGCCCCAAAGAACTAAAAGCAGAGTCTTGAAGAGCCACAACATGGAAAAATCTTAAGGAAGTTATGCTAAGTGAAATAAGCCAGACACAAAAAGACAAATATAGTGTGGTTCTACTCATAGAAGGTAATTAGCATAGTCAAGCACATAGAAACAGGAAGTAGAATGGTGGCTGTCAGGGTCTGGCGGGAGAATAGGAAGTTAGTGTTTAATGGGCACAGTTTCAGGTTTTGCAAGATGTAGAGAATTCTGGAGACGGATGGTGGTGATCGCTATACAACAGTATGAATGTACTTAATGCCACACTTAAAAGCGGTTAAGATGGCAACTTTTGTTGTGTGCATTTTACCACAATTAAATTTTTTTAAATTAGAAATTATTAGAGCCGATAAAAAATTTGCACTCTAATTTACATTGCTTGGTAAGCACTTATGTAATGGAATATCATTCTATCTAAAGAATAAAAGGGAATTTTTAGTTTGATTTATGTACTAATAAATTGTACCATGAAAGTTGTCAAATATTGTGTCTCTCATTGTAAATACCAAATAACCACATTTACCTACCACACATTTGCTGGGAGAGTCTTGGTCTCTACAACCTTCTTAAAGATAATTTCTGGTGCAGCACATGTACAAGAGTTTCTTTGGGGCCTAGACCCAGGATGAGAAGAATGGTGTTTTGGGATTTGTGCACTTTCAACTTTACAACTTAACTAAGTCAGCACTTGAGGCTACAAATTTCCACTTCAGTGATATTTTGCATCCCAGAAATTATGACAAGTGTTGTTCTCATTAGCCCCCAGTTCTAAGTACTGTCTCGTTTCTGTTATGATTTCTTCTTTTATCCAGGAATTGTTTAGATGATGTATGAGGTTTTACTTCCAAATGTGTGGTGTTTTTCTCATTTTCTTGTTGTTATTGATTTCTAACTTAATTGAATTATGGTCAGAGAATGGGGTTTACCATCTGAAATTCACTGAAGTTAGCAAGTGCTTAACAAGAATGTGTACTGTCAAACTGTTGGATGCAATGTTCTATAAATGTTCATTAGATCCAGATTGTTAATTTTGTTGTTCAAATCTTCCACATTCCTACTGACCTTTTGGCCTGCTTGATCTACCTATTAATGAAAACGGTAGTTTAAATCCTCCATTATGATAGTGCATTTGTCAAATGTTCCTAGTTTCCTGAATTTTTGCTTTGTACATTTGAGGCTATTTTATCAAGCACGTATAAGCTTAGAGATGTTTTTATCTTTCTTTATCAAACTGAACCTATTGTCAAAAGCTAATTTACTGATATTCAACTAGCTGCATCAGTGTTCTTCTGGTTAGTATTTGTCTGTTATACCTTTTTCTACTCTCAGGTTTTAACTATCTCTGTGTACTTAAATTTTCATTGTGTCTTTTTATGAGGTCAAAAATTGTTAGGATGAATTTAAAAAGACACAGTCTGACATTCTGTCTTGTAACTACAGTTTATCCAGTTAGATTTATTTTGATTACTCCTATATTTGTATATGAGTTTATCATCTTTGCAGGTTTTTTTTTTTGGTCTGCTCTGTTTTCTATTCCCTTCCTTCTTGATATCTTTTTCATTTATTTTCCCTTTTTTAATTTGTGCTATTTCTTAGCAAATTATTTTTATTTTTTTATTTCAGAATATTACAGGTGTACAAATGTTTTGGTCACATAATTTGGTTTTGTACAGTTTGAGTCAAAGTTATAAGTGTGCCCATCACCCAGACAGTGTGCACTGTATCTGTTAGGAGTGAATTTACCCATCCCCTCCTCCCCCCTCCCACCTGCTTGATTTCTGTTGAGTTTTACTTGCACATATGCACATAAATGTTGATTGATTATTTTCAATTTAATAGTGAGTGTATGTGGTGTTTCTTTTTCCATTATTGTGATACTTCACTTAGAAGAAATGGTCTCCAGTTCCATCCAGGTTGTTACGAAAGATATTCGTTCACCATTTTTTATGGCTGAGTAGTGCTCCATGGTATACATATACCATGTTGTATTAATCCACTTGTGTATTGATGGGCACTTGGGTTGTTCCCTCATCTTTGCAATTGTGAATTGTGCTGCTATAAACATTTGAGTGAAAGTGTCTTTTTTATAAAATGTCTTTTTTTCCTTTGGGTAATACCTAGTCGTGGGATTCCTGGATCAAATGGTAGGTCTACTTTTAGTTCTTTGAGGTATCTCTATAATGCTTTCCATAGAGTCGTACTAGTTTGGAGTCCCACCAACAGTGTATGAATGTTCCTATCTCTCTGCATCCACACCAGCATCTGTTGTTTTGAGACTTTTTGGTAAGAGCCATTCTTACTGGAGTCAGGTGATATGTGACAGAGATTTTGATTTGCATTTCCCTGATGATTAGAGATCTTGAGCATTTTTTCATATGTTTATTGGTCATAAGTCTATCTTCATTTGAAAAGTTTCTGTTCATGTCTTTTGTCCACTTTTTAATGGGTTTTTTTTGATTCTTTTCTTGCTGATTTGCTTGAGTTCTTTGTAGATTTGTTATCAGCCCTTTTATCTTTTCCTGGCTCCATTTTTTCCCTACCTCTTGTTTGGAAGTTGTATTCTCTTATTTAAGTCGTTATGACAGATTCGTTAACATGTGCACTTCACTATATAGTGCAACATTAATTACTTTCACCCCAATAATTCAAGGACTTTACAATGCTTTATCACTTATCACCCCTGCCTAATTTATATGTATTGTTGTTTAAATTTTTAAATGTTATGTCTTATCCAATATTTTAGTTGATTCAATCAGAAAAATCATTTAGGGAACTTAATCCACCATATCAGCAGAATCAAAATTCAAACTTCTCCTTACTCCATACTTTCAGAGTCTTTCTTTGGTTCTTATGGAAAAAAATCACATGAAATTCTATAAATGTTTATTTCTCTTAGGAGCCACTCACAAGAAGTTTCCTAAACAGGTGTATACTTCCTTCTGTGCACATGGTTGAAATTACTGAAAAGTGAGGAAAGGATCCTTTACAACAACCTTCATTTTAAGTTGGTTGTGAATTTTAATTGTTGATATTCTTATTTTTAAAATTTAAATTACTGAAAATATTGCTACATGATTATTAACATAATCTCTTTAAATTTGTTTGGTTAACCTTACTGTATACAATGGTATATTATTATATCCACTTCATTTTGGTTTATAATTTTCCAGTAAGTAGACTTAAGACTTAGGCACAGATCACCTATGAATCACTTGTTCTCTTACTGATAAAACATAGGTAATAAATAACTCCCCCTCAAATTTTCATTTGTGTGGTGACACAATTTTTATCAAGTCCTTTCTTGACATGAAAGTAGGACTAGATGGGGTAGGTGGGTCATAGGGTTGTTTGTCCCGCATAGGTTAGAGACTCTGGTGTGGAGGAAAGACAGGAGATGTCAAATCAGATGCCTTGACCTCCAATTCTGTGTCCACAGATGACGGCAGTGTGACATTGGACAAGTCAACTATTCTGAGCAAGGTCTAAGCTTACACTCATCCATCATGAGTGTGTGTCTAAGTTCATTAAGCCTAAGACCAAGACGTGGACTTGTACAAATCCCCAACGTCTGCCCTGTGAGCATCAGCATTCCGTCGCAAACGGGGTATGGGGAAAGCCAAGGGGGACGAAGAGATGCTTACTGGCCCATTGGCGGCAACACTAGGCACCGGCTCCTTTTCATAAAATTGAAGACAGAGCCTGGACTGAGGGGAAGGAGTCAGGACAAGGCAGGTACTGCAATACCATTTAACACCACCTTTGGGTGGGACCTCAAGTCCAGCAGGTCCCAGTACCTCCAGAAGCCCCTATGTGACCATTATATTTATTAATGTTACTAGTATCACACTGACAGAGACACCACTTGGGTAATCAAACCAGTGGTCTTCAAACTGTTTTGCTCGTGTACCCTCAAAGTAGTACTGATAAAAATTCTTTTTAAGCTGACATATAAAAATATTCACTGTAAGCTTAAATACTACAAAGGATATAATTTTACAGTAAATATTGACATTTTCAAAGTGAAATGGTGGTATCACTTTTTTAAATGTGTCTGATGAAATCTAAATATGATGGCATTTAGATACTCACTGTTTATCCATTTGGAATCGTATGCAAAAGACTTCCACACCTGGGCAAAGGTGGAGTAACAGGGACCAGTTTACCTTTCCATCTAAAATAACCCCCAACATAGATTAAATGTATAAAACACTAGTTTTCAAGCCACTGGGCATCCAACATTGTAGGACAAAGATCTCTGAGAGGCAGGAAATGAGAGCGATAAGCTCCCGATTGCCCCCACGTCCAGCCTGGGGTAGTTTCCAGCCCATGGAGCAGGGTGGGGCTACCAGGAGGAGCCTGTGACCTCCCTGTGTATTGGCATAATAATAGACAAATAGGTTGATGGGATAGGTAGAATATCCAGAAATAAACCCAGACATACATGTTAACGTTTTAAAATACGTATTTTATTAAACTTTAAATTTTGAGATAATTTGAGATTCATATACAGTTGTAGCAATACAGAGAGTTCCTTTGTGCCCTTTCCCCAGTCTCCCCCAAAAGTGACATCTTGCAAAAGTTAAGTACAACAAACACCACGGCTAGAATATTACCATTGATATGGTCAAGGTACAGAACTTCTAATCAGCACAGGTACCCCTCATACTCGGCTTTTATTTTCACACCCAACTTCCTCTTCCACTCTTTCCCTTGTCCTTAGCCCCTGGAAACTACTAATCTGTTCTCCATTTTGATGGTTTTGCCATTTAAGAATGTTACGTAACTGGAATTATATAATATGCAACCTTCTGAGACTGGCTTTTCTCACTTGGCATGATTCTCTGGAAACTCATTCAAGTTGATGTGTGTCTCGTTAGTTCCTTCCATGTTAGTGCCGACAAGCACTCCACAGCTTGGCTGGACCATAGTCCGTTGTAACACTCACCCATTGAAGGACATCTGAGTTGTTTCCAGTTGTTGCCTGTTACAAATAAAGTTACTGTGAACATTTATGTAGAGATTTTTGTGTGAACATAAGCTTTCATTGCTTTGGGATAAATGCCTAGGAGTGCAATTGTTGGGGTGTAGTAGTATATAAAACATGATAGCTACATTTTTGCATTTGCAAGAAATTTTCAGACCCTTTTCCAAAGTGGCTGTACTATTTTACATTCCTACCAGCAATGTGTAAGCGATCTAATTTCTCCACAACCTTACCAAAATTCGGAATTATCAATGATGTTTATTTCAGTGGTTTTAGTAGTTGTGTAATGATGTCTCATTGTGATTTTTTTTTTTTCTGAGACAGGGTCTCACTCTGTCACTGGGGCTAAGGTACTCACTGCAACCTCAAACTCCTGGGCTCAAGTAATCCTCCTGCCTCAGCCTCTGAAGTAGCTAGGAATATGGGTATGTGCCACCACACCCAGCTAATGTTTTTAAAAAAATTATTTTGTAGAGATTGGGTCTTGCTATGTTGCTCAGGCTAGTGTTGAACTCCTGGGCTCAAGCAATCTTCTTACCGCAGCCTCCCAAAGTGCTGGGATTACAGATATGAGCCATTGTGCCCAGCCTAATTTTGTTAAATATTTATTAAACCTAAAAATTAAAATATTAGTTGAAATGCATTATTTAATGAGATAGACAGGTCTGAATTTTTTCTATTCATTTATCTATCAACATGTGTTTTAAATTTGTATTTTTTCTTCTTTATAGAAGTAAACACTTGAGAAATTTCATTCACAAAATTAATTAGTGGGAACTGAGAAGTGTTTTTTAAAAAATGGTGTTACTTAACTTACTTCTTTCGACTTCTTTAAACTTCTATGTCAAAAATCACAGGGTTTTTAATAATCTGTCAGCTAATAATACCATTATAATAACACCATTGGCTTGCAGATGGCTGCCTTCTTGCTGCGTCCTCACATGGTAGGGGGAGAGAGAGAGAGAAAGAAAGAGAGAGGGAGGGAGAGGGAGGGGGAGAGAGAGCATGCACCCTGGCGTCTCTTCCTCCTCTTATAAGGGCACCAGCCCTCTTGGATTAGGGCCTCACCTTTCTCACCACGTTTAATTTTAATTACCTCCTCGTAGGCCTTCTCTCCAAACACAGTCAGATTAGGGGTTAGGGCGTTGATGTACGAATTTTGGGGAATATGATTCAGTCCATGATCGACCCCTTCCAGCTTCAATGTTTTGAGATTCTAAAGTTTATATTAATGCTCTTTAAACAGAAGTTTCTAAGGAACAACACTACACAAATTGCAGTTAAACAAATTAGGAATTACCAGAGTAAAGCTCTTCCAGACTGTTATAGAAAATTATATTATTTTTAAAAAGTTCTACTTATTTTTATTTTCATTTTTACATTTTCATAACTATTGCTAAATGTCTTTTTTTTTTTTTAAAATCAAGCAACGGTCAATGCCTATAGGCATTGTTTCATTGCAACACAGCGTCTCCTGCATTTTGGGTCCTAGGCTTCCTTGCCACTTCACCTCACCCTCGCTGGGCTAGGACTGATGCAGGGGAGGAATTGCACAGGACATGACCGGGGCAGAGACACCAGTAGAGTGATGAGAGCAGGGTTTTTCAACACTGGCACTGTAAACTAAAACTAAAATCCTAAGCCCCAGCCACTGAATGGATCCTCTCCTGGCCAAGGGGACCCCAGAGAAACCTGAAACACTGAGTCCTCAGCCACGACGGGATGGGAGGTCAGACATGCCTCTTTACACCCCCTCCCTTTTGTGGTTTATACACAGCTGACCAGCATTAATGTTAAAATAGAGATCATACAACTGATGGAGCAGATTCTTTGTGGCAATAAGATACCAAATTATAAACACAGAAAAATATAAAGTCATGCCAGACAAGGGTTAAGTCCTGCACCCCTACACTTAAAGAAAGAATAAAATGTTTTCTAACTGCCACAAGGTTTTTTTTTTCTCTAGCAGCTAAACAAGCACTAGCCTTGAGATGATCAATATTAAAACAATTTGCAGCTTCATCTCCAGATGCTGACCCCCACCCCCATTCTATAATCCATAACTACGGCTTTGATTGGACAAGAGACTGATTTTAGTAACTTTCCTGATAAGAGACCACCAATCATGGACTGGTTCTGGCTGGTTTCATGTAGGCTGCACACTTGAGTGCCTTTGTGTCCTGAAAAGACCCTTTGATGCATAGGGCCTAACTGTAATACATTTAAATGTCAAGTCTCCACCCCAAATTGAACATGGGCCCTATGTAACATGCATGTTTGTCCAATATACATGCATTAGGAACACCTTTATGAATATTCATAGCTCCTCCTGTAACCTGTTGAATATGTATACTTGGCCAGCCTGTTCAGATTAAGTTCCTGTCTTATTCTTCCCTCAAAGTGCCTTTCTCTGGTCTTTGCCAGAGGCTATGCTTTCCCTGTTAGAATGACCACCTTGCAGGCTATAACCCTTTATAAGAAATAAAGCTCTCCTTTCCAAATTTATAGGATCTGTGATTTTAAGTTGACAGCACTATTGATGTTTTGGATTGGATAATTCATTGTTGGGGAGAGGGTGCCCTATATATTGTAGAATGTTTAGCAGTATACCTGGCTTCTACTCACCAGATGCCAGTAGCACCCTCTCCCCAGTTATGGCAACCAGAAATGTCTCCAAACATTGCCAGATGACCTCTGGGGTAGAGGCAACATCACCCATGGTTGAAAACCTCTGGGTTGAAGGACAATCAGAAAAGTAAAGATGTGCTGAGTCAGCTACAGCAAACTCAGCTTCAAGGCTGAGTGGGACAAATACAAAATAACAAGTTCTTGTTGGATTTGACAACATGGAAGTCATTGTCACTAGAGCCATGGTACCTTCCTAGCTTATTATTTCCTTACACGCTACCCCAACTCCCAGCAGCTGAGAGACTTTCTCTGGTCACTTGAGCCTATTCTGTCTGTGCAGGGGGCAGCCCAGAGGGGCTAGGGAATTAACACTCCCAGGTGTGCCCCCACCAAAGGCTGACAGGAGATAGTGGATAAACACCCACCTCGTCACCCTCTGAGGTGTATGTTTTATGCTTTCTCCCAACATTCCCAGCGAGATTGAGTGTCAGTTGCCTGTAGAGGTAACTTGTTTAATCATGCACACTTTTTTGGCTTTTTCCCATTCTCAGTCTCACATTCTCAATTTACTTGTGCTCAAATCCTTACCTCAGTGTCTGCTGCTGGCAGAAAAAAAAACTTATCTAAGATTTCTGTTCACCTGATTTTTGACAAGGGAGTCTCAGTAATGCAGTGAGGAATGGAAAACCTTTTAATAAACAATGTTGGGTCACTTGATACTCATGTGGAGAAAATACTTCAATGCCTGTCTCACACCATGCACAAAATAATTTCCAGGTGAATTGTAGGTCTAAATATAAGATGTAAAACAATAACTTCTAGAAGTTACCATCAGAGAATGTCTTCGTGATCTAGGTCTAGGGAGAGATTATTTAAACAGGAAATAGAAAGTACTAATAAAAAAAAGAAAACATTGTTAAAATAGGCCACATCAAAATGACTGTTCAACAAGAAAAAACAAGAGAGAAAAGGCAAGTCACAGAATGGAAGAATATATTTACCAAACATAATTGACAAAGGAAATTCATGAAAACCGATAAGCTAAAAGAAATAACCCAATAGAAATAAGCACTTTTCAAAAGAAGAAATTCAAAAGGCCAATGAGCATGGGAATATGTGCTCCGCTTCATTAGTTAAACAGCGAAAGCAAATTAGATGCCTCTGCATACCTACATGAATGCCTATCATTTATAAGATTGACAATACCAAGTATAATATATTCCTACCTATGACCCAGCAATTCATGCACAATGACTTGCATGGGAGTGTTCATAGAAGCATTATTTCTAATGGCACCCAGATTGGAGATGTTGGGGCCAAGGGAACTTCATTTTTGCCATCTGAAGGTCTGCTGAAAAATCAGCTCACAAAAGGCAAATTAATGGGAGAAGAGGCATACAAATTTATTTGATCATAGTTTATTGTGACACAGAAGACTTCAGAATGAAGACCCAACCCACAATTGGGTGCAGAAGCTTATATACTCTCTTGAGGTTACTGATAAGGAAAACCCCCATCTGTTACTTGGCACATCAGCCACCTGAGACCCCCACCTCTCATGGAAGACCCGCATCAGCATAATACTAACCTATTACCTGGCCCATCAACTAATCTATTACCTGTCACATTAGCATAACACTAAATCTACTACCTGGCGCATCAGCATAACACTAAATCTATTATCTGACACATCAACTAGCCTATTACCTGGCGGGCATTAACCACCTGACCCCCCAGGCCACCACAACTTTATAAAAGTGGGAAAAATCAGGTAGATGGGGCTCAGAATTTGGTGGCGAGGCCCCTCTGAGCCCGCCGGCAAATAAACTTTGATTCTCCAACTCTCTTTGTGCTGCTCGGTTTGTCCTCAGGACCACTTGCTGTAACACTTGCTGTAACATTACAAAAAGAATGGGGTCTTTAATCCTGGTAAAACAGGTTATGGGAGAGGGGAAGAAAGGAATTCCGTTGAGGGGCAATAAATGATTGCTAGGGAGAATGAAAGGACAGGGAACAGAGATTAACTGGTAAAAATTCTCTTTGGAATTTGAATGAGTCTGAGAGAGACATGCTATCTTGTAAAAGAGTTTGTTTAGGTGTGGGTTACATTCTTGGTCTTCTTTCCCCTAATGGATAATGAGCTAATGGGGAGGGAAAGAAAAAACAATTGTTCTTCTGGATAAAGGAACTTCAACTTCATCCTGTGCTTTGTGTTTGTGGGTGGGGGTTTCAGAGAGATCTTGAGGTTTTTTCAGTCTAGCATGTTAGAACACCACATTTTGGAGTGTTAGTTTCTGATCCCTAGCATTCCCCTGTTTGAAATTTCCCCAGAAGTTTTACACAGTAAAAGCCGAGTTGGTGGCAGTGGAGAGAAAAATTGAATTAAAAGCAGAGTGGAAAATGATTCTATTAAACCAGTCTTCCCATTTCTGCAAATAGGCCAGTCCCATTAAACAGCTGTGTCTCATTTCAGGAGATGGCATTCCACATGAGCTGGAAAAAAAATGAGGGTTAACATTTGGAACAATCCATAAACCAGTTTCCTTAGAGTCTGGAGGGCATTCAGTTGAGGTGTCCAGATGTTAGACTCAAAGCATCTTCAGTTAAAGTGGAAGTGGACAGTGGTGATCTGACAGATTTTTCTCACCTGCAGTTTAAGGTGTGCTTGCAGGGCCTCAGGAAAATGCAGCAGCAATTTCATTGAGTCCAAGTGAGAAAAATGGAAGAAAAATTTGGAAACATTATTTTGGAGACTTGTAGCCAGGAAAGAATTCAGGATTCAGACCAAATTTTAGGCATATAATAAAAACTCAAAAACAATTGACAAGGCTAGAATCTAATAATGGGTATATTATAGTTTATTTCTGAAACAATTTTTCCTCTCTCCAGTTTCCCATTTTTACCAGGGACAAATTATTTGCGAATTGGTAGCATCAATTTATTTGTAGAATGAGTTTTAGCCTTATTATACTTGGCCTGATTATTTGCATAAAGTACAGCAAGAATAGTGATGAACTATATAGGCTCTTTTAAGTTGGCTTTGCTGGAACTTTTTCGTAAGGAATCTCAGATTAGACTTGTTAAAGCCTAGACAAGCCAAAGTTTTGCCATCAGACTGTCTGCAAATACCAGTAATTCCTCTTTTCTCAAGTTCTCAAAATAACTTGAGCTTCCTGGGCTTGTCAGAAAGTGACATCCTTTACTTACCATAGGGCAGGACAGTGGTAAAGAAACCGCATAGACAAGGCACCAGGCCAGTCTTTCCCAAGAGGCTTTTTATCAGCTCTATAAAGTCAATCCTGATTCCTCAGAGCAGTCTGGGCATATCTGAAAATATGCCATTCCAGTCAAAGCCTTGCTGAAATAATCTGTGTTTCCAGTTGTGTCTTGTTACAAAAGAAAGTGGATTCTTATTGAAATTATACAAATAACTATATTTTCATAAATTAAGAGTACTCACAAATAGTTTCCAAATTCTGGAAAGATAAGGAAGCAAGAAAGATAAATGCTTCAAATTTTGCTCGCAGAAGTGTACTTTGACCAATTCATTGTAAGCTATAAATAGCTCAAAAGAGGGGAAAAAAGTAAGTTTTCTTGACTCTGGAAAACAAAAGAAAAAGAATCAGCAATGTTTCAAACAAGCCATAAAAAATGATTTTGGTCTTCTTTTTTTTTTGATTTCAGGATATTATGGCAGCACAATTCACTATTACAAAGATTTTGGTCTTCTATTAGTTTAGTCCCATGTAATTAACTCAAATTGTTCTGTTTGATGGTGGGTTAGCAATCTTCATGAATGCATCAGATTTTTAGACTCTGGAGTGAAGTGAAAAAAGTCCACTGACAAGCCTCCGCCCCTGCTATCTCCCCTAATATATATCACACTCTCACTTCTGTAAACTGCTTGCAGCAAACTCCCGTACCAGGAACCAAGGTGGCTGAGCCCCGCCCCGCTGAAGATAATCACATTGCAACTGTCAACTGCTACCCACTCCCTCCCTAAAAACAAAATGTATAAAAGACCGTTACTCTCTTTGTTCGGGGCTAAGAATTTGGTGGCAAGTCCCCTCTGAGCCCGCCAGCGTAATAAAACCTGTTTTGCTGTACTTCAGTGTGTCTCTCGGTTGTTTCCCTGTCAGTTTCTGCTGTAACAGGAGTTTTTTTTTGTTAGTCCAATGGGATGATCTCCGAAGTTATCAGAAACCTGTATTTAATAGTACTTGTTAGACTCTTTTCCATAAATTTCTTAAAAAAGAGGAAAAGTTTGGACCATAGCCTATTATAAACTGCTTTTTGAGAAGAATTCATGGTAAAACAATAATTGTCTGTGAATAACAAGTCTTAGAATAACCATGGTTAAAGACATCATTGACAAGGAAATTCAGTTAATTCTGTGGCACATAGCAATTTAACATAATCATTATTACTGATAACATATACCATGACACATCAGAAGTTTAGGAATAGCATATAATTTTGGAACACATATTCATAACACATTTACACACATATAACCCAAAGAAAGTTAAATGTCATTTCATATTTGACAGTACTTCTTGTATAATTTTAACATACTAAATAAGCCTAATATGTTTCTCTTGGACTTTGAGAGGCTCTAATATGCAAAAAGTTAATTTTAAATAAGAAAGACTGAATTTAGGACTTGAAATTAGATTTTGGAAAGTTTGTCAAATATCTAAGGTTTAAAAATAATTGATATCACAAAATAAGATCATAGGCCACTGTAAAATAGGTCTTTAGTTTAGACAAAGTGATAATTTAAAGATTTTAAAAAGCAAAAACCTTTGCTCTTCAATAGATAGGAGACTCGA
This sequence comes from Indri indri, assembly GCA_004363605.1. Taxonomy (NCBI): domain Eukaryota; kingdom Metazoa; phylum Chordata; class Mammalia; order Primates; family Indriidae; genus Indri; species Indri indri. The sequence continues at coordinate 6,761 of RJWJ010019935.1, read as the reverse complement.
TTTCCCAATTATGAGACCCAATAAAGACAAACTAAAAGACAAGCTAATAAAGAGGCAAGCAGACCTGTCTCTCTCCTCTTTTTTTCTGTTTATTCAAAAAGTAAATAAAAATCTTTTACTATCTCTATTAATACTACACAAAAATTTTATTTAAAAGAGAAAAACAAATTTTACCTTTGCAGTAGTATATTATCAATGCTAAAGCTAATTTTAATAAAATCTTATAAACAAGTCCATCTAATCTTAATCAGTTTTGACTGCAAGGTAACATTTTTGTAAGCTTTTTATAACCTTTTACAATTTTTTCCATTCTCTTTCTCTTTCTTTCTCAACTTTCTATATCCGTTCAGTTTTATCCATTATTTTTTTATTCCCTCAATTTAAAACTATCCTTAAAACTTCAAAACTAGGCAAAATTATTTTCCCTTTAACAAAAACCACATTCCTCTGCTTTCTTACAACCTGTCTGACCAAAACATCCTACTTTCCTTATACACTTTGCATTTAGGATTATTTCTCTTATATCTACCAGTTTTAATTACATATATCAATGACAACATTAATTCTTAATAACCCTTCTTTTTTTAGTGAAAAACCTAGAAAGTAAGCAATTTTAATTATATATCAGAAATGGAGTCCAGGACAAAGGATAATGTCTGGAGAGTTCAATTTTTTCCAGCTGGCCAAGAGCCACACTGGGCCAGAAAGACAGACCAGTGCTGTCCCTAGGCCTTACCAGGCCCTAAAAGTTTAAATTCAAACACATAAGTTTACAGACAAGTTAAGCAAATATAAAAAAAAATCACAGAAGTAACAGTTTTATGACCTTAAAACATCTAGCAGAAATAGCCTAAAACTGCCTGACCAATTCAGGCAAAATATCTAAATTAAATTTTGAAGAAGTTTCTATTTTATTTTACCAATAATTTAAAAATTGTCTTTATTTACCAAATATTGCTAAAGTGATGTGAACTAAATGGCATTTGAATTAGTTCCTATTTTTCTGATAAAGTGTTTGGTTTAAGGCTTACTTTTCTTTAAGCTAATTAATTAGAGTTCTTTCATATATTTTGGTAGTGAAATATCACATACATACAAGCATATACACATACAAACTCACAGACAGAAGCAGATCTAAGAGATTTACAAGATTCTTTATTTGCCGGTTTTTAAATAGCATGATGTGACTTGATTTCTGGGGTTTAAATTTTTCCCCTAGCATAATAAATTTGGAAGATCCTGAAATTTTATTTTCTTTTTATACACATAACTGAAATATGGTTAGTATTCACATACATAAACAATTCCTACAAGCCAATAAGAAAATTACAAACCACCCAATAAAATAGTTTGCAAAAGATAAGAATAGACAATTCACAGAGGAGATAATAAATGGCTACTAAACAATAGACAAGTTGGTCAGTGTTAGATGTTATAACATCTAACAGATGTGTGATGTAGGGAAATATATATTAATATTTGGTCTTCCTCCTTCATTTCCTGACATATAGCTCCTAAAATCCTTGGAATCTCTGGAATAATAAGAGTGCCTTTTGTGTGCTAACAAGTTGTATGATGGCCAGCAGCCCCCAGGTAGTCTCAGGATGAGGCTGGTCAGTGGAAAGACCAAGGCAGGAGTAGAGGTTTGTGACTTTCAGCCCCACCCTCCAACCTCCAGGGAGGGAAGAGGGGCTGAAGGTCAGTTGATCACCAAAAGCTGATGATTTAATCAGTGATTCCTATTATCAAACCCCCAAATGCAGGCTCATGTACCTGACGCGCAGCTTGAGCCAAACACTGAGACACTGGTGCTCGGAGATAGAGAAAGTCTTGTTCAGGTTGGCCACAGTGAGAAGAGGGAGAGCAAGAGCTCTCAGATCCGGCTTAACAAAGAGATGAAGCAGGGAGTTTTATGCTGCTAAGGAATAGGGAGGGGGAGTTGCAGGGAGCCTGGGGAGAGTCTATGACGCTTCAGTCTCAGAAACATCTTGAGCAACCACACTTCTGGGTGTCAGCAGCTGGTAGGACCTTCTATAAGGGCATTCATTCCTTCTGCAAAACAAACCCACAGACTTTCCTTCTGACCCTGGAGTTGTCGCCTCCTGCTTGACAAAGGAACAATTATTAAAATGATAATAATTACTGTGAGAACAAGTGGTGCCTGGCGGGAAGTGAGAGGTTAACACATGCAAGCAAACAAGGACCTTATCAGAATTTACATTATTTCAGTCACTGAAAATGCTGGGATACTACAATCTCAAGGGCCCTCGCTACATGCCTACCTGAAGACTGGGCCTGGGTGGGCTTCTGGATGGCTGAATATGTGGAGCTTCCTGGAGAGTGGCATGCCTGGAGAGGGCATGGAAGTGTCTAGCCCCTTTCCACATACCTTGCTCTGTGCATCTCTCCCATCTCCTATTCATCCATATCCTCTGCAATATCCTTTATAATAAACTGGCAAATGTGTTTCCCTGAGTTGTGAGCACTCTAGCAAATTAATCAAACCCAAGGAGAGGATTGTGGAATCTGGATTTAAAATGGGTTGGAGGCCTGGACTGTGACTGGCATCCGAAGTGGGACCTATCTTGTGGGACGGACCTTCAACCTGTGGAATCTCATGCTACCTCCAGGCAGATAGTGTCCAAATTAGATTAAATAAGAGGACATCCAGCTGGTGTCTACTTGCTGGTGGGCAGAAATCCCCACGCACATTTCGGTGACCAGAAGGGAAGCATTCCTTGTTGATTGTTGTGAGAAATTGAGGGTTTTTTTTTTCCGTATTTTAACAAAATGCCAATTGAAATCAGAATGACCTAGGTTTTATCCATTTGACTTGCAAAAATTAAAAAGTCTGACAATATTATGTGTTGGAAAAGACTTTGAGAAACAGGAGCTTAGGATGCTGGATTGTTATGAGCCAAATTGTGTCCCCAAGAATTCATATGTTGAAGTTCTAACCACAAGACCTCAGAATGTGACTGTATTTGGAGGTAAGATTTTTAAAGAGGTGCTTAAGTTGAAATGAGGTTATATCGCTGGGTCCTATTTTAATATGACTAGTGTCCTTACAAGAAGAGGAGATTAGGACACAGACACATATAGAGAGATGACCATGTGAGGACACAGGGAGAAGATGGCTGTCTACAAGCCAAGGAGAGAGGTCTCAGGAGGCAACAAACCTGCTGTCACCTTGATCTCAGACTTCTGGCCTCCAGAACTGTGAGAAATAAAATGTATGTTGTTTAAGCTGCCTAGTTCATGGCATTTGTTATGGCAACTTGAGCTGACTGATACAAGGAGTATGCTACTTTGCATAGCAAGTTGGCAAATATAAAATAATCCTGATGTCTACACATAGACCTAATGATATAAAACCTAAGTGCTTTCCTAGAGAAAGCTTCATATGTGTTCAGAGGGAGACAAATGAGAGAAGGTTTCCTGCAGCATTGTTTATAATGAGGGCAGGGGAGAGGGAGGGGGAGGGTGAGAAGCACCTGTTCAGGCCTGGACAAGTCAGGAAAAGGAAAAGGCTACCCTTCACTGAAATCCTTGGGTACACAACTTACAAAGTTGTCTGGCAATGTCAGATCACAGGATGTGTTTTAACTCCTGCTGATTTAGGAACCGGCTCCCAGCTGAGTCACAGCTGAGGCCACCACACTTGGGTATGGGAGGGAGTGCCCAGGAACATCACTGAAGAGAGGTGGTACTTGCTAAACACCACAGGCTATGTATGACAATAAGGAATTCAGTTTCTCCTCTTTAGCTTCAAGAAGACAAAAGTACCAGTTCAATTTAAAAACAAAACAAAACAAAACTTACAACTCTCATCCAAATATAAAAGTGGTGAATTTGAGTCCAAAATTTTAAGTCACTAAATGATAAAAGAACTAATGAGATGTTAATACTTACTCATAGTTACAAAGAAAAGAAAATACCTAGGAATACACTTAACAAAGGAGGTTAAAGACCTCTACAAGGAGAACTACAAAATGCTGATGAAAGAAATCTCAGATGACACAAACAAATGGAAAAACATCCCCTGCTTATGGATTGGGGGAATCAACAGCATTGAAATGTCCATACCACCCAAAGTGATTTACAGATTCAATGTAATCCCCATCAAAATACCAGCATCGTAGTTTACAGATCTAGAAAAAATAATCCTAAACTTTCTTTGGAACCAAGAAAAGCCCAAATAGCCACAGTAATCTTAAGTAAAAAGAATACATCTGGAGGCATCACATTACCTGACTTCGAATTATACTACAAGGCTATAGTAACCAAAACAACATAGTACTTGTATAAAAGTAGAGACATAGACCAATGGAACAGAATAGAGAACCCAGAAATAAAAAATCTACCTACAACCAACTGATCTTTGACAAAGAAGACAACAACATACACTGGAGAAAGGAAGCCCTATTTCAATAAATGGTGCTAAGGAAACTGGATAGCCACATGCAGAAGAATGAAACAGGACCCCTATCTCTCGCCATATACAAAAATTAATTTGAGATGGATTAAAGACTTAAACGTAAGACATGAACCATAAAAATTCTAGAAGAAAAATGTAGGAAAAACTCTTTTAGACATTGGCCTAAGCAAAGAATTTACGACTAAGACCCCAAAGGCAAATATAGCAACAACAAAAATATATAAATGGGACATAGTTAAATTAAAAAGTTCTGCACAGCAAAGGAAATAATCAACAGAGTGAACAGACAGCCTACAGAATGGGAGAAAATATTTGCAAACTGTATATCTGACAAAGGACTGATATCCAGAATCTACAAAGAACTCAAGCAAATCAGCAATAAAAAACAAATAACCCCATCAAAAGTGGGCCAATGACATGAACAGAAGTTTTTCAAAAGAACATAGATAAATGGCCAACAAACATATCAAAAAATGCTCAACATCACTAATCATCAGAGAAATGCAAATTAAAACTACAATGAGATACCACTTTACCCTTATCAGAATGGCCATCATTAAAAGGTCAAAAACCAATAGATGCTGGCATGGATGCAGAGAAAAAGGAGTGCCTATACACTGTTGTGGAACTGAAAATTAGTACAACCTTTATGGAAAACAGTATGGAGATTCCTCAAAGAAATAAATGTAGACCTATCATTCAATCCAGCAATCCCATTGCTGGATATTTACCCAAAGGAACGGAAGTCATTTTATCAAAAAGACACCTGCACTCAAATGTTTATCACAGCACAGTTCACAATTGCAAAGATGTGGGATCAACCTAAGTGCCCATTGATTCATGAATGTATAAAGAAAATATGGTGTGTGTATGTGTGTGCATGCATATATGCTATATATACACATATATATGCTCTATGCTATATATACACACAGATATATATGCTATATATAATAGTATTTTTTTGGCTCCACTTTTTCTTTTTTTTAATTTCAAAATATTAATTAAGGGGATACAAGTGTTTTTATTACATGAATATCTTGTATAATGCTTAAGTCAGGGCTTTTGGTATGCCCATCACCAGGATAACGTTTATTGTACCCAGTAGGTAAGCTTTTATCCCACACCCACCCTCCCACTCTTGTCTTCTTCTTGGTTTCTCATGTCTTTTATATCACTTTGTGTCCATAGGTAACCATCTACCATCTATCAGCACCCACTTATTAGTGAAAACATGTGGTGTTTGGTCTTCCATTCCTCCTGAGCTACTTCACTTAGGATAATAGTCTCTGGTATAACATATATATAATGGAGTACTATGCAGCCATAAAAAGGAATGAAATAATGTTACTTGCAGCAATGTAGAGGAAATCAGAAACTATTGTCTTAAGTGAAATATCTTAGGAATAGAAAACCAAACACCATGTATTCTCACTAATAAGTGGGCACTGATAGATGGGTACCTGTGGACACAGAGCCATGTAAAAGACATGAGAAACCAAGAAGAGGGCAAGAGTGGGAGGGTGGGTGTGGGATAAAAACTTACCTATTGGGTACAATGAATGCTATTCTGGTGATGGGCACACCAAAAGCTCTGACTTAAGCATTATACAAGATATTCATGTAATAAAAACACTTGTACCCCCTTAATTAATATTTTGAAATTTAAAAAAAAGTCAAACCAAAAAAATACATATTCGAAAGAGAATTTGAGGAAGACATTTACAGAGTTTTTCAGTCAAACGAATGCTGAAATGAATTCCCTAAGAGATACAAACTAAGAGATACAAGCTAAGAGATGCTAAGAGATATAAAATGATAACCTGAATCTTTGGAATTACCTTTTCTACCTGATGAAAATGATTTGCGTTGCTGTTGGACAAGAACTATTTACATTGCTATCGGTTCTCTACAACTTAACCTCTACCCTTACAGAATTGGCAACTATCCTAAACAACAGAATATGGAAAGTCAGACAAAGGAACACAGGGCTAGAAAATCAGAAACCCTCAGGAATGAAGGCCTTGCCTGGCACTAACTAAGACACCCTTATACAGATGGTCCTCGACTTAGGAAGGGATTATGCCCTGATAAACCCATTGAAAGTTGAAAATATTAAGTCAAAAATGCACTTAATATGCCTAACCTACCAAACATCGTCACTTAACTTAGCCTACTTTAAACGTGCTCAGACACTTACATTAGCCTCCAGGTGGGGAAAGTCACCTGGCAACACAGCCCACTGTAGAGCATCGTGGTTCACCCTTGTGATCCCGTGGCTGACCAGCAGCTGTGGCCCACTGCCCCTGCCTGTAACACGGAG
>RJWJ010019934.1:0-29691 GCA_004363605.1 Indri indri | reverse complement strand
TTGGGGTCAAATCCCTGGCTCCAAATATAAGCTCTTTCTAGGACACAAATTTCACAAATCCAGAGAGGGCAGATGAAAGTGAAGCCCACGGTGTGTTGGGGAGGCCCAGATAAGAAGGCCACCTAGATGACTAATGTTTTCAGAGCTGCTTCCTCATTCCCGAAAGCCCAGACGAGAAGGCTTACCAGATGTTATACTTTCGGTTACCAGGGGCATTTGATCTTTGATGCTTTGAAAGGCACAGACACACCTTTCCACGGAACTGTAGAAGAAAAGGTATTTCAACATAAATCTCTGGCATGTTCCTGTTGAAAACTTGACCCCATACACAACTCCATAAAAGCATGTTATTTTCTGGATATAGAAAAACCCTTTATTTTAAGATACTGCAAGCTTTAGGATGGCTAGTTGACACAGTTGTTAAGGTATGGAATTCCTTTGACTGGCGGACCCAGAAGTTTCCATGCTAAGTACATCACTTTAGGTAGTTATGTGTGACAAAACTCCCAGGAATTGGGACCGCTATGTTGGCAACTCTACGGGAGCCATCAGTCTGGCTGGGGTGCTGGGGACTTCAGGACTTGCTACACCTCCTTCCTTGCATCTTCAGGGCTTCAGACACAATGTATTATTCACTTTCGTACCCTTGCAATTAGTCATGGTTTATTTAGGGCTTCTTTCCTAACTATACCTCCAGTGACGTGAAACAGAAACCTTGCTACCACCTCTTGGAAACCACACTGTTCTCCCTGGCAATTAATTTTCTCTGTCATGAGCATCATAATGGCAAAGAAATTTTCTGCCAAGAAAGACAGGGCAGGTCACAAGTCAAAAGGAAAACAAACGAACAAAATAAACAAACCAAAAAAAGACAGATACAGGGAGGCAAACTGTAAGACACTCGGGAAAATAACATCAGGGAAAAAAGAAAGAGTCAGGAAGAAGAAAGGTTAGAAATACATTCTTTTGGAATTTAGGCGTGGTGTCTCACACCTGTAATCCCAGCACTCTGGAAGGCCGAGGCAGGAGGATAGCTTGAGGCAAGGAGTTCGAGACCAGCCTGTGCAACGTAGTGAGACCTCGTCTCTACAAAAAATGAAAAAAATTAAATAGGTATGGTGGCACGCACTGGTAGTCCCAGCCACTCTGGAGGCTGAGGCAGGAGGATTGCTTGTGGCCAGGAGTTCAAGGTTGCAGTGAGCTAGGATAGAGCCACTGCACTCCAGTTTGGGTAATAGAGTGAGACCCATCTCAAAAAAAAAATATATATATATATATATATATGTATATATTCTTTAGTAGCATATTGATTTGGACACGTTTAATAATGCCAAGTACATAATTAAGAATAGAAACAGAAAATAAGAAATGTACAGTATTAGACTTTGAAAGAAAAAAGCCTAGATAACATTTTAATCTGTCAGGGAACCAGAATAGGAGATAAAAAAGAAATGGCAAAGTAAATCACACTGTAAAGACTGTTTTGTTTTCTCTCTTTGGATGGCCTTTTTGTGGAGGAATACTCTATCACCCCATAACTGTGTGATTTCTGGGTATACCAGTAAAGCCCGTCATGCCAAAAGGATCTCCCCCAGTGGTTTATTGTTAAAGGGTGAAGTACTATGCTTCAAAGCCTATTTTTTTAATTTAATTATTGGCACTTGACAATTAAATTGTTCTCAATCATGAATGTCTTTTCATTAATTAGGCTATCAAATTCTTTCCAATGGTCATGGGAGAAAACATGTTAAAAAAAAAGGCCAGAGTGCTGGATGAATGTATGTCTCGTGACCTTACTAGAGAATGCCAAAGTGCACTACCCATCTAACTGAAATATTATGCACCTGTCATACATAAGTGTGTCCCAGGTATTGCCCCAGTATGACTCCCAGTGCTGTACAAACCCACTCCCCTGGACCAACACAGACCAGAGAAGGTAGGGTAGAGAAGGCAGTGACCAAGATAGAGGGTATAGGCCCCTGCCTCTGCTTTCATTTAACCTCTGTTCTCCCAAGATTTAGTGATCAATTCTGGCCCAATTTAGATACTTTGTGGGCCCTCGAAGCCTTGTTTTGATAACTTTGCTATTTACTTGTTTGATTTGCTAAGATCAAACAGTTGCGTTGCGTGCTAAAATCACTCAGGGCTCCCTACATAGAGCCCCTTTTCCTAGAAGACTGAGGCCAGCCTTACCTCTGCCACCTGTCTAGGAATCCACCTGTGCTCTATGGCTCATCACCATGGCCAGTCTGGGCCCTCTCTGGGGCTGTGCGCCTGCCTCAAGACTGATCTTGGTGTATTTCTGCATCTTCTCACCCTCACCTACCGCAGACCCTCCTGTCCACTGCCTGATGGCTGGCGGGTGCCCTGCGCCTGCCTTGCCTCCCTGATCAGGATGACTCATGGTGCTGTCCTTCCCAGGTAAGCGTTCCTTGTCAATTTGAGCTCACTCAGATTATGGGCTATGTGTAAATGTTCTTGAACTTTTAATTAGCCATCTGATAACTTAAGAAAACACCCTTCTGTTGAGAAAATAGCTTATTTGTTGTTTTCAAACGTCACAGTGAATTTCTTAAAGAATAATTTTCTATGACATTCTAAAAATACTGTGAGTGTGAAGGATTTAGTAACTTAGGTCTTGGAATTTACTTTGAAACCTTGGAGATGACTTTTAATTTATGAGCTAGCCGACAAAGCCTCTTTTTATTATCTTGGTTTTTGGATAAATTTCTAACGCTTGAGAGTTATATATGGAACCACCATATATAAGCACCTCCTTCCTTTTCCTCCCTGAAGAAATGAGAATTTTGATTGGAGGAAAATGAAGGAGATACTCAAGAGAGCACAGTTAGGTTTTTGGAAAAGCCAATGTCTTAGTCCATTTGTGTTGCTGTAAAAGAATACTTGAGGCTGGGTAATTTATAAAGAAAAGAGGTTTTATTTGGTTCATGGTTCTGCAGGCCGTACAAGAGAAATGGTGCTTGGCTCCTGGTGAGGGCCTCAGGAAGCTTCCACTCATGGCGGAAGGTGAAGGGAGCCAGTGTGCACAGATCACATGGTGAGAGAGGAGACGAGGGAGAGAGAGGAGGGCGGTGCCAGGCTCTTTTCAACAACCAGCTCTCAGGGGAACTCATAGAGCAAGAACTCAGTCATTACTGTGAGGATGACACCAGCCGTTCATGAGGGATCTGCTCTCATGCCCCAAACACTCCCCAGCAGACCCCACCTCCAACATTCAAGATCACGAGACTTGGTGGGGCCAAACCAACCGCATTCAAACCAGAGCAGGTTGGGTAGGGCACTTGGACTCTTCTAGAGGAAAGTACCATGAAGTGGGAAATAGGAAGTTAGAAGGTACCACAGACACAATTGACCTTCTTTTAGTGTTTGCTCAAGGCTGGTCCTAAACAGGACTATGGAATGTCAGAAAGTTGAGAGATCATGGCACACAACCTCCTTGTTTTATGTACATGATTGAGTCCCAGACAGAGGAGGTGGCTTGCCCAACTTCATGTGGTCCTTGGACCTCAGTCCCTATTTCCTGGCCCTTGAACCAGTGCTCCTTCTCCAATATTCTGCTGCACCACCAACCGAGGAGATACTTCCCTTCTCCCTCTGCTTTGCCTCCAGGACCTAGAACTCCAGCAAGTGTTCAAGAAGCCCTTCTGGGAATTACAACTCTCCTAAAGCCTTGTTTCCACAGGAAAATGAATTCCCGGTTGTAAATCATGAACTTGCCAATCTACTTTTGGCCTACAGCCCACTACTGGGTCAGAGACGTCATGCTGTGCAGTGACAGAAGGCCCATCACCAGATGGACTTGACTTTCTACTGTCTTTTTCTCAGGAATACCAGTCTGTCCTGGGTGAGCAACGGAAGCCTGGGGAAAGGATGTATGACTGCTAAAATTCCAAAAGGTCACAGGGCTAGTGTGCGAGACTGACGAACCTCCCTGGCCATCTGCTTCCTGCCACCCAGGACAATAATATTCAAGAGTCATCATGGGAGGAAATGGCCCCTGGGCCTCACCCTCTGCATCTGAGTGGCTCTGCTAATCCTCAGCACAATTTACGATGAGCCCAATGATGACCATACGAAAACAACTCAGACATAGAGTGAGCCCCGCTAGATGAGGGGTCGCTAAAGCCCCCAGCCTGGAGTTCCTGAAATGATGAAGTGCCAGAATTAGGAGGTAAAAATGAAGAAAATTATGTCTGGGAGACAGAGATCAATAATAATAACAGTTTTCTACCTGTATGGAGACAGAGCTTCATACAGTTTTATAAAGCTTTTTCACATTCATGATTTGATGTGAGCCTCAAATGAGCCTCAAGTTGGAGATGAATTTTTATTCTGATTTTTCATAAGAGAACATTGAAGTCTGCTTAACTAAAGAGGATTTTACCCCTCGTCTTTTGATTCCCAAATCCACCGCTTCTGCTATCCCCATCATACCGTCGGACCAAACAGCATGTGGGGTACAGCCGTTTGGCACATGGGGTGAGGGCAAGGATCCAGAGAGCTTTGAACTCAGGAGGAAAGCTTTGGATTTGACTTAATAGTAGCGGGAAGACATAGTTTCTTGCCAAAGATGATGACAAGTTAGTAAAACATGACATGCCTAGGACTTGGCCCCATCTCTGCTGTTTACTGGCTGTGGTTATTTTGGGCGAGTTACCGTGCTGTGCTGCCATTTTCTTTTTGTAAAATGGCAATGATAGTACTACCTCACAAAGCTGCGAAGGTGCAATGGGATTTTGCATGCAATGTGCTTAGCACTATACCTGGCATGCCATAAGTGCTCAATAAATGTTGGCTATAAATATCAATATTATTTTCTTTATCAGTACTAATAAAGTGGGTGAAGTCATAGTCTCACAAAAAGATGGAAATATGAGAGATTAGAGTCAAACAAAGGTAGAGAAGGCCAGAGGGAAGGCACTCTTTGAGTCCATTGACACATATTGAGCACCTACTGGGTACCAGGCATGCTCCAGGTTCTGGGAATCCAAGGTGCACAAGCTTGAAGGCAGGCAAGCTAGAACTGACTTAACTGCTATAATGAAAATCTGTGCAAGTGATGGTGGGAGTCTAGCAGAAGGATCCAGCGAAAGTCAAGAAGTCTTCACACTAGAGCAACCACAGGAGTGCCAGGAAATGTTTTGTTTTTTTTTTTTTTTTTTTTTTTTTGAGACAGAGTCTCACTCTGTTGCCTGGGCTAGAGTGCCATGGCTTCAGCCTAGCTCACAGCAACCTCACACTCCTGGGCTCAAGCGATCCTACTGCCTCAGCCTCCCGAGTAGCTGGGACTACAGGCATGTGCCACTATGCACGGCTAATTTTTCCTGTACGTATATTTTTTTAGTTGTCCAGATAATTTCTTTCTATTTTTAGTAGAGATGGGGTCTTGCTCTTGCTCAGGCTGGTCTCAAACTCCTGACCTCGCACGATCCACCCACCTCGGCCTCCCAGAGTGCGAGGATTACAGGCGTGAGCCACTGTGCCCGGCCTCCAGGAAATGTTTTGAAGGAAGAATAGCCAGGGTTGTAGCAACTTAACCCAGGATGAGATGGAAGGAAACAACCAATAGTGGTCCATGTTTCTAGTCCTGGATGGCCAAAATGGGGAATTTGGAAAGTAGGTTTGGTAAGGAATAGGGAAATAGTAGCATGAAAGGGTCACAAAGTTCCTCCTTAGCAGGAGACATCCCTGAGGGCTGAATCAGACTCTTGATGACCACAAAAGAAAACCTATAGCCACCACTTGCTAATACTTCCCTGGTTTCAGCCAACATCTAGTTTAAACACAGGAATGTCCAGGAATCTCAGTATTTGCCCTTTGGCAGCCTGTGAATGGTGTGGACAGGAGCAAGTGGGCTCATGTGCTCCTGCAAAGAAATAGTGCTCCAAGTCACATCTACTAATACCTCCCTTCCTAGGATTGGAAGTGAGATGACTAACTCTCTCTCTTGTCGAGGCATTACTGGAACAAGTTCTATTTGTATGTTGTTGTAAGAATATAACAGGATTTTTGCAATACCGTCACAAAGCCCTTGGTGTTCCCCTCCCTTCCAGAGAACCTGCAGAGGGCAGAAGCCAAGGCCCAGGGAGGGCTCTCAGACTCTCAGCTGAGCACCATGTGTAGAAGAAAGAGCCCCTATATAAGAGGTGGTCTCAGGCTGCAGGCTTCTGGCTGCAGCAAGATCAGCGCCCAACAAGCTGCTCAAAGAAGCGAGATCTCCTGTACAGGTAAATTTCTTTAGTTCCGAGAGTGGGTCCAGGTTAGCCCAGAGCCTCCATGGGCCTCTGCAGGGTCTGGGTTCAGAAGCTCAGGGGAGGGTATTTGCTTCCTTTGGTTTGAACTTTGCAGGTTACAGTGTATATGCAAAAGCCCTGCAGTCTGGAGATGCAAATTTTGTGCTCAGTTTTGCCATCATTTATCAGTGTGACCTTGAGGAATAGACTTCAGCCCATTGCCCCCAGTCTCCTCATTAAAAATAAAAACACAAACAAAAACAAAAAAACAGTGAAGGGTGTGTTTGTGCTCTCTCAGGTCCCTCTAGCTCTGGTTTCTCTCGATGGTCTTTGGTAGAATTATTGATGCTGCTAGGTGCTGTCATTTCCCAGGGCTGTCCCAGGGGCCCTCTGAGCTGCCTGCCTGGAGGAGTCTGGAGGCCACTAGTTCCCACCTGAGGCCTGGCGAGATCCTGACAGTCAAGGATGCAGGCTGCTCTCTGCTTCTAGTAGTTCTAAGAGCGAGGCTGGTTCGACTTCCTGTGTGAAATCAGATGCGAAGAAGACACTGGTGATGTCTCACTCTGCGAGAGTGAGATAGTACCTCACGTGAGAGTTGTCAGTATGGTGCTGGGGGCAGCCCTTGCTTAGACCAGAAATCCAGGAACCGCCATTGTCTGAGCAGTGTGCTGGCCCCTGGGCCCTGGGAATCACTGGTCGAGGCTCTCAGTTCGGCATAGAACTCTCTCTTATGGAGGCAGCGGGTAGCAATGTTTGATGGGTGGGATGCAGCCTGGATCTGGGTTAAACATTTTTGTTCCAAAAATGCCAGATATAGTCTACAGGAGCTCATGGAACTGTGAATCCCGGCTTGAGCCAGTGGAGTGGCCCTAGGTTTCTCAGTCTGGGGACGTCTTCCAGGCATGACAGGGTGACTCTTTGACTTTCTAGAGTGAGGATTCTTGGATGGGCTGCGTAGTGGCCATTGCACAGAGTGGGCACCTTCATAGTGAAGAGTGAGAGAGCTCCCTTTGCAGAGTGAGCCTGGCCATTGGACTGTGGCTTTCTGAGGGCAGAAATCCTGTCTCGTTCCTCCTGTCCCCCTCCCATCTAGGGCAGTGCCTGGCTCCCAGGGAGGCACACAGTAAAGCCTTGTTTGAATGAATTGAATATCCCACCTCTCAAACTCGCTTGTAAATCTCTCTCTTGACCATCAAAATAATCAAAAAGGAATAGAGCTGATTTAACTATGAGTGGTACAATTGATTCGGTGATAAATCACTCTAACTCTAACCGCCAAGCTGATTTCTAACGTATAGATTGGTTTTGTCACTCTCGAAAGTTATGTAAACGGAATCACAGAATTTTGTGTCTGAAGTTTTTCACTCAGTGTATGTTTGTGAATTGCATCCACATTGCAGCATGTAGCTTTTGTTTGTTCATTCTCAGAGCTACACAGTATTCTATTGGTTTGTGTGAATATACCTTAATATTATTTATCTGTGTTCATGGGCATTTGGACATTTCTCAGTTTGAGGCTATTTTGAATCATTCTGTTGTGAATATTGTTGTACATATCTTTTGGTGCATAAATTTAAGCATTTCTGTTGGGTAATACCCAGGAACGGAATTATTATATCATTCGGTATATGTGTTTAGCTCTAGTATTTACTGCCAAACAGTTTTTCTAAAAGATGTTTCTAATTGATTTACTTTTCCAAAAGCTTGCCTGGGTTTCTAACTGTGGATCTTGACATCTTGGAGCAGCGTGAATCCTTGCCTAAAATGAGAGACCATCAATTTCTCCCACCTAGGAGTGGGCTTTGGAGAGGGGCTGCTGTCACCCGGCCTCCTCCTCACCAGTCCGTGGCTTGGTCAAAGGGCAGGCCCTTAAAGAGAAGATAAAAAGTGACCAGAGGAGGCTCCAGGGAGGGGGGAAATTTGCCCTTAGCTCTGAAGGATGGGGGAGCCCCAAGGCCGTGAGAGCCGAGAGGGAAGAGACATCTCCTTTGTAAGTTTGGACAGAGCAGAGGTTGTGTGCCGGAGGTTGCTTACACAGAAAGGGACCAACACGCCGAGAGCCTGGCCATTCAGACTTGAGGCCGTGAGCTGTGTGGTTCTGAGGAGAGTGATATGAAACGGTCAGTCTGATGGCGAAGGCAGGATCGGAGGAGAAGAGAAGCTACCTCTGTCTGACCACAGATGTAGCTCAAATCTCTGACTCTCTTAAGAAGCAAACACTTCTGCCAAAATAAAAAAAGAAGAACAAATTTACATCTGTTTTAAAACTCTTTTCCTGTCCAAGTGTGTTTTCAAATGTTTAGAAACATTTGATTTTTTTGTTTTGAACACTCAAAAGGGCTGCTCCTTTAAAAGAATGGGAGTTGATGAAAAAATAGAGCAGGGGATGACTCTTAGACTAGAGTGACGCCGTCCCTTGGGGTGGGGAGTGTCAGACCAGAGCAGGCTGGAGGGGAATGCAGTGAGCCCACAGAGGTCATGGTTTAGGAGGAGGCTGTACAAAGAGGAGGTGCCCCAGGGATCCCAATCAGGCTGGGCAGGATGTGAGCCCCCTGGAACTGCTCAGGGGTCTTACTTGTACCTGGGCGTGCTGAATAGGGTGACCACCAAGTTGTTTTCAGCCTGATATTTGGTTCGTCTACAATGAGTGACACTGGGGTCCAGTTTCCTATGCCCAGGGAAAGCTGTGTCCACAGCGTGGCACCTCAAGGTGCACATACGTGCTCTGGGGGTATCTGCAGAGTGTCTGCACTTCTGCAAAGATCTGTGGCTGTGCAGTGGCTCATGGAGTCAGACGAAAGATGGGGCAGTTGGGGGTGGGTAGGGAGCTGCACCAGCCAAGTTCTTAGGCCTCCATCGAGGCATGCCGTCAGCCCGTGGGATACCCCCATACCAACACCACTGGTCAAGGGGGCTTCCCGCCTCTCCTCCCCCATCTGCTCCCAAGGTGCATGTTCCCTTTGGAGACTCCTTTTTTCCTGTTAGGCTGATCTTGATTTTCCTTCCTCAGGTTGCTTTGTCCTGGGTCCCACATATCCCCCTAGAAAGGAGCCCTAAGGCAAGCCTGGATAAGAACATGGGCAGGGTGTGGGTGTTAAGGAGGACCCCTAGACCTAAAGCAGTTCTCAGCGACATTATCAGACACCAGAAGAGCAGCCGAATGATTGACAGTTCACAGAACCTTTTCCCAGCCTGTATCTCAGTTCAGCTTCAGAACAGGAGGGGAGGAGAGGGCAGGCTCTCTTATTCTTCACATCTTGCAGATGAAGAAACATCCATCTATCCAGTCAGTCAGCCAACGTTTATCAAACATCTTTTTATTCATGGTACAATGTGAATGTATCATGAATGATCACATCTGTGAATATAGAAAAAAAAAAACAGACCCTTCTTGCTTTCAAGAGCTCATAATTGGGCCACATTCTTCATTGTCTCCCGAAAGGCAAATGTCTGCTCTAATAAATGAAGAATTGTGCTTGGGGTCCTCTGTTAGAAACTGGATCTAAATGCAGACAGATGTCTAAATAGTAAAAATATTTCAAGCCTTTCAAACCATTAATGTTACAAAATCATTTCCCCCCTTGTGAACGGGTCATGATGTGTACATAGAGATGTGGGTTTTCCTGTTCGTAATCAGTAACCACAGAACCACCTAAAAACTTCCCAGGAATGAGTGATGTCATCATGTCTAAAAAGGGATTGGAGATGAAACTTAAACAGAGAGAAATGGCATGCCGCATCTTCAAATGTTTTGAGACACGAATGTAACTGTAGATGTTAAGAGTCTATAAGAAGTCAATGAATCAATTAGAAATAAAATTCTGTTGCACTGAGATAAATTCTTAATGGTGGATTCAGTCAAATACATTTTACTCTGTGAGTTCCTGCTTGGCGCTTACCCTGTGCCTAGCACAGAGCAACAGCAATCTGCTGGGTAGACAGTGCTTTAGAGCAGCGCTCAGCAAACTTTGTACAGGGCTGGCTAGTAAATGTTTTAGGCTCGTGAGCTATAAGATCTCTGTAGCAACTACTCAACTCTGCTGCTGTCACACAAAAGCAGCCATAGACAATACCAAACAGGTAAGCGTGGCTGGGTTTCAATAAAACTTTATTTACATAAGCTGTAGTTTACCAACCACTACTTTAAAGTTTTTTTCCAAGCCCCTTCCCATGGTTACATTATGAGACATCCCATATTACGGGTGAGGAGACCAGCTCAGAAAGGGTAAGGCACACGGGTAAGAGGTGGCAGACCCAGCCACCTCCTGGGTTCTCTAATTTCAAATCTAGCTTCATTGCCACTATACACAGCCTGTTATACAAAAGATGTGCAATCCCTGCCCAAGATAAATCAGGCAGGGCCTATAGTTAGTCTTGTTCTTTTGTTCAACTGTCCAGAGCACGCAATTGATCACTTTTTCAATCTGGTGCTCTTTATCATGCAGACAGAGCCATTGTGCAAGTCTACTCCAATTTTGCCTCAGACAACTTTGTGGTTGTGGCATGAGGCCAGAGTTCTCTAGAAATTCATCATGCTCTAGGAGGATTCTATAGGTTCACAGCACCCGTGAGCCAGGGCGTGGTACTTATTTCTTTTGTTTCTACCCTTCTGGGTAGAGTCGGGTCTCTGCCTGTGTGTCCAGCCTTTGGCACAGAGCCTAGCACTTCGCAGGTCTTCAGTGACCACCTGAATGAACTGAACACCAGGACAGGGACTCAAGACATGGAAAAGACTCCTGGGAACTAGTCCGTATTTTTGTACTCTGGTGAGAGTCATGGGAAAATCATTTCTATAGCTTAGGGTCTCAGTTTTCTCAGCTTTAAAATGGAGTCCACAATTCTCAACTCCTTCAGAGGTGGTTAAAGAAGTAGCCACGACGAATGAAAGCCAGTAGTTTGGCAGATCTTCTATTCCAAGTCAAGGCAATAGTTCAGCATGATGGTGCCACTGGGACAGGGCTCAGACTGGCCCCTTGGTTTTTCTACATTAACTTTAAAAATTTAATTTGGATCAAATTTATGGAATTATTGTTACATTAATATGTAATAAAATGTACCACGTATTTTTTAGTGTACTGTGTATAGTTCATTGAGTTTTGACAAACATACGTATTTAATGCATATGGGCCACCACCACATTAGTACAGGACATTTCCATTACTTTGAAAGTTCTTTCCCACCCCAGCCCAGGTAACCACTAACTTGCCTTTACTATATTATATTTTTATAAAACACATTTTTTTCTCATGATAAAAGTAATACATATAATTGTGGGGTCCAGAAAATACAGAAAAGTATAACAAAGAAAAATAAAAGTCTCGAGCAGTCACATTATTCAGAGATAGTTGATATCATTATTTACATATATTTTCTTCCCATCTTGTGTGTGTGTGTGTGTGTGTGTGTGTGTGTGTGTGTGTGTTTAATAACATTGGGCTTATGGTTTATACACAGATTCCAGAGCGATTGCATATGTGTCTAGGATGATTGTATCTGAAACCATCATTTTGTTCACAGAACCTCTAACTGACTCTATATCTTGATTAATGGCACCAAGTTACCCATACCAGTAACCTGGGTTACTATTCAGAATAGATCTTTTTTCCCATTACGTTTCCTAGTTATTTGTTGCTGTTATAAAAGAACACCATTGAATTTTTGTATAGTATATCTTACCTGTATTCATTGACCTTGAATTCTGTTATTATTTCCTATAGATTGTTAATATTTTCTTTGATATTCTGCATGTTGAATAATATCTTCTGTGAATAATAGTCATTTGATTTTTATGCTTCTTTGTTTTTTTGTTTTGTCTTATTGAGTTGGCTAGGAGTCAATTAAAAACGAGTAAGAATGGTAGTCATTAGTATCCTTATCTTTTGTTTACTTTAAGGAAATATTTTTTTCTTTCCTCAGAAAGTATGATGTTGCTCTATATTTTATAGTAAATGCCTTTTTTTAGGTTAAAGAAATTTTATTCTATTCTAATTTATAAGAGGAAAATAATTAAAGATGTGCTCAAAGACATAGTTCAAATCTAGTAATTCTGTCACTGTTTAGTGTAGTGAAAAGGGGGAAACAACATGAAATTTCAGAAAAAAATAAATTTTTAAAATAAATTTTGGTAGGCCTATGATATGGCATACTTTGCAATAATTAAATATGGTCTTGTGTATTCAATTTATTGACAAAGGAAAGCGCTCATTAGATATTGCCAAGTGAAAAAAGTATAAAACACAATGCCTAATATCTCACTTTCATAAAAAATAAATATAATTAAGCATAGAAAAATTTCTCTAAAAGTATACAACAAAATATTAGCAATGGCTATCTTTGAATAGTAGAAATATGGGTAATTTTTATTTCCTTTTTTCTCCTTGATTTTTCTATAGAAATATATGTTATTGGACTTAAAAATGAAAATAAGTCAACTTGTAGCTAAGTGAGAAATAATTCTCTTGTCTTTAAAGTCATCAGAACAAATATATAAAAACTTGTAGTCAGAAGAAACTTTTAATGGCAGGGATATATATTAATAGCATTCATTTCTGTCCAGTTTGTCAGAGTCATTTTTTCATTAATATCAACCCCTCTTTCCACATGAGTTGAAACACTGCCATTGGTAAATGTTTTAGGGATTCTCACTCTCTATATTCCTGGAAAACAGGGACACTTCCAGCTGGTTGACCTCATAGGACCAGGCAATATTCTGCCTCCAGGTCCACAAGTGGTATGCTGGCAAGTGTTTAACAACCGGCTCTCAGAAAAAAAAAAAAAAAAAAAAATGCTAAGTACCCCTGATTTGTAGCATTTGACAATTCCATGGTGTAAACACTCCCACCATGCCAGTTACAAGCTCCTAACATGATATCCCTGAATACAGACTTGGGAAAAGATGTACACAACCAGCTCTTAGGATCCTATACACACCGGCAGCTCCTGAAACACCACTGAGCCCAACCCGAAGGAGTAATTTTTGACACAAGGTCTGTCTCTTCTCCCTTTAACATTTTCCCATTTACCTTTATAATAAACACTACCATGTTAAGTAGGCAGAGGGTTAACAGGAGACAGGAGCAAATCCTGCCTGCACACAGGGATAGGGGCATAGGAGTTTGCACTGTTGGCCGGGGGCGCCCTCAGGTGTCCTGTCTAGTGATGCCCCTGGATGCTCACTGGCCAGTGGACATTAAAAGGCCTCCTCTAGATCAAGGCACACAGGTTACCTGAGCACCAGGGATACCCTTCACCATAACGCTTTCCCTGGCACCCAGCACCTGGAGACAAGGTAAGCATAGCCAATATGGAAAAAGTGAAGGCTGAAGCTCTGACTCTCTGTTTACTCCCTGAGTACAAATGAATCCTGATGTGAAGAACGCTATGGAACAGTCCAGCACCTGCTGCACACTCAAATGTTTTGTGCCCCTGTTGGTTTTCTCCTACCCATTTGCAGTCTTATTTTATGGGCCTGCTCCAACATGGTTCACTTGCAATAATCAAAATGAATTTCCAAATATGACCAAGACCCATATGGCCCTTTGCAGAAAACTATGCCAATCTGGGAATGAGCCAATTTCATCTACGACTCGTAACATACAGGAAACATGCAAGAACTGCCAACCACCCACATTTGGGCCTAGAGTCTCCTTAGGGTGACTTAGGAATGCTTATGTAAGAATAAGATATTGGTGCATGTGTGTGACCTCACTCCAAACTTTGGAGGGTGAGAGGCACTTATGATGGGCTGAGGGTAAGTGTTTAGAAACTTTTATAGCAATAGACCGAATAATTTTATTTCTGTTGAATCTGAAAATTTTTTTAAAGGGGGGCTTGATTTTATATATCTTATAAAATTTCATGTTTTTATTAATTCCTTTTCAGCAAATTTCCAGGACAGATTGGAAATAAAAGAATGCAGGCCCTTCACTAGCGATAATTTGAGAAGTGCCAATTAGAGGACAGCAGGGGGTCTTATGGGGCAGATAGTGGTCAATAGACAGTTAGGATGGGAACTCAGGGACTGCCAGGCATACAAGGTGGGCCTCCTGGGGGAGTGGCTCAAGTTGGACTTCGGGCAGGGGGCAAGATCTTGACAAATGGACCCTCGGGTCACTCCTGCAGCTATGAGGGAGTACTCGCGCTTGGTATAAACATGTTTGCAGGCTGCTGTTAGTGCATATACATTCACATGCATATACAAAGCTCTGTGCTAGGTGCAACAGGCATTTGCTGGTATTGAGAGCTGAACACTGTTATGGGAGTCAGGGCCCTGGGCTCTGGATATGGTTCTGATAAAATCTCTGTGGGTAGCACCAGGAAAATTATTTCACACCCCCTCACTGGACTGTAATAGCCATGAAAGCATGTCTTTGGTGAATGGTGCCAAGCTCAAGCCTGGCATATATGGCAAGTTCCCAAGAAAATATTTGGTGAGTGAGTGGTTAGATGGGTTTCAGTTTTAACACTTAGAACATGAGGGGGCTAGATAAGATTGGTGGTTTTCCAACCATAAAATGAGAAACCTTGCAGAGATGCACTGTGGTCGAACCTGCAAACTCAAGCCTCCACCCTTGAGTTTTTGCAGGATTTTGTATGAAGAAGGAATTCTACTGCTATTTTGAAAAATGCTAGACTAGATGATTTCTAAGACCTCTTCTCTTTTTTTATTCTAAGTGGATAAGAATGCAAATAATAGAGGCCATAAAAACCATTGACTTAACCAATCACAGCTGCACATAATTACACTCAGAAGATCTAAGGGTATGCTAGAATTTTGCGGTTGGTGGAGCCCAGTTGGCTTGCAGAGCTCTTAATATGAAACTCATGCCTGGGCTACAGAAGAAGGACTCATTGCCCCTAAAAATGTATGTAAAACTTTATGTGTCATTGTATGTCAGTTAAGAGTGCTATGGCTGCGTGTAACAGACATACAGTGATTGACATAAATACTACAGAGGAGTCTAGCTACTACCATGGCTTAAATAAGTAAATGGTTTGTCCTTCTCAGGTAATAAGAAGTCTGGAAGCAAGCCACCCAAGGCTGGTGCATTTGTTCAAAGAAGTCATCAAGATCTAGGCTTCTAGCATGTGGCTTTTGTCCTAATGATCCCAAGACAGTTGCGCCATCTCCAGATAGCACATTTGCTTTCCAGCAAGGGGGAAGGGGGAAAGTCAAAAACGGGGCCAGCTGAAGCTGTCCCTTTTCATTGGGAAAGTCATAGCTTTACAAAAAACTCTACCTAGTAGCCTCTGCCTTGATCTCATTGGCCAGAACTGTCCTGCAAAAAGCCCCAGGAAATCAAGTTTTGTCGCTAGGGGATCAAACTGGGATTCTGTTGACAAGGAAAAGGGGAAATGGGTGTGTACAGGCAACTGTTTGTGTTTGCCACAATATGCAGGTGTGATTTTTTTTTTTTTCTTTTACATCACCAAGAAATTCTTCAAGGGTGGAGTTCTTTTTAAAGAGAATGTAGAAGGAGGTTTTGCAGGGAAGAGGCCATTAGAGCAGGAGGACCCCTGTGCGTGCAGCTGGGAGGCAGGAGCTAGCAGGCCCCAGGGGGAGGACTGACTGGCAACCCCCGCTCCCCGCTGCCCTGCAGGCACGGACCCTGGAGCCCAGGGGACTGAGCTTCGGATTCCTGCTTCTCTTCTCCCCACCTCCCCGCTAAGCAGAGGGGCCCCTGTGACGCTGGTGCAGTCAGGCCTGGGACCAACCTTGAGGCTGGGGAGACCCTTCCCTTCATGTAGGTGTTTGCTGTGGGATCCCAGATCCACACCAGGTCCCCAAGCACTTGAGCAGAGGCCCGCAGACCCCCACCCTCTGGGAAAAGAATTGAGCCACCTGCTCCAGTCTCTTTCTCCTGCTCACTTCTCCCACATTCTCTCCATCGTCCTCCTCCTCTCTGGGGCATGGCGAAGCACAAACAGAAAGCGCAGAAACTGACCGTGGGCTCTCCATTTCAGGAGCCGCAGAGACCACCCAGGAAGGCTCGTGGGACCCTGTCCGCTGCCTGCCATGTCTCTGTGGCCACGCTCCATCTGTGGCATGTGGAAGCTGGGGCAGGGGGACTCGAGCCAGGCCTCCCCGCAGCTCCCCCAGCAAGACTTCGAAGCCCTGCTGGCAGGGTGCCTGAGAGACCGCTGCCTCTTTGAGGACAGCAGCTTCCCGGCCACCCTGAGCTCCGTGGGCAGCGGGCACCTGCTGCAGAAGCTGCCTCCCGGCCTGCAGTGGAGGAGACCCCCGGTGAGGCCCTGGAGGGGCTCTGGGGACACACGCAAAATGCCCAAGGCTCAGGGGTGTTGGATAACAAGTCTAAGATATACAAGGAAAAAACTAAGTGGTTTTCCTACTCTCCACTCAACACAGCAAACCTCTGACACCAGATGTGTGGGAGGTTTTGCTTTCACCAACCAGTTCTCCTGGGGACACCAGCTGAGTGTCCTGTAATCCAAGTCACTTCTGCCACTATCTTCCAGGAGATAGCATTAGCCTCCACAGGTTAAGGGTTCAGCACCACAGACAGACCCCCACTTTAGATACCAACTGGAAGTCCCAGGTTGTGACCTGTACTTCTGATGACCAGCCATAAATCGGGGTTCCTGTGACCCTCTCCTTGGGCTGATTAATCTTCTAGGGAGGCTCACGGAACTCAGGGAAACACTTGACTTCTATTTACTGGTTTATTCTAAAGGCTGTTACAATGGATACAGATCCAGAGATGTGTAGGGTAGGGTGTGGTGGAAGGGGTGTGGAGCTTCCACGCCCTCCCCGGCATGTTCAGCTATGGAGAAGCTCCTCGAATCCTGTGCTTTGTGGAGACTTCATTATGTGGGCATGGTTGATTAAATCATTGACCTTTGGTAATCAATTCAACCTTCAGTCTCCCTCTTCTCCCAGAGTTTGTGGGTTAGGGATGAAAGTCCCTACCCTCTAATCATATCTTGGTCTTTCCAGTAACCAGCCCCATCCTAAAGCTATCTAGGGGACCCCAGCTGCCATTCATCTCACCGGCATACTAAAGATACCCTTATCACGCCAGAGATCTCAAGGGTTTAGGAGCTGTGTGCTGGAAGACCAGATGAAGGACAGTACACATTTCCCAATATCACACTGGGTCTTACTTCATTGATCTCCAGGAGAAGGGAACTAGGTAAATTCCCATATTCCCACTTTCTAGATGGAGAAAACAGGGGGTGACCCTGAGAGTGGTCTAAGATGGAGCTCTTCCTCAGGGCCTGCCCAGAAATATGCAGAGCAGGTGCAGTGAAAGATTGATCAAGGTACTGTTTAGTTTCATCTGAGATGGCAAGGCCTCCTGAGTCCCAGCCAATACCCTCTGCCAGAGACACGAATTTTAACACACCTCCAATCCCCAACCCCCCGACAGGCTCATGAAACATGTAAATTAAGAAGCTATTAATCATTTTACAAAAGTATTCTTCACTTAATAAAATGCATCAATAATTCCTTTGAAAGGCAACTTCTCAATGTGTTCCAATGTAATCCATCTCCCCCAAACTTGATTTACAAAGAAGATTCCAGGAACACGGCTAGTGAACTTTTCCTTCTCTGTTCCCCACACAGCCATCGCCACCAATGCCTGCAGTCCCAGGCTTAGGAAGTCCCTGCTCTGTGTAGAATTCCCAGGTGGGCCTCTTATACTAGATGGCAGCCAAGATACTACTTGTTCTCCCAGAAAATCTTAGGAGCTGCTGACATAGAGACTCTGTCACACACCTGACTCTTGGGGGAACCGTGTCCGCACAGAGATGGAGGGATTTAGAGCTTGCATGGAGCAGAGACCACCGGCCATACCACCCTACCCTAGCCCACATCTCTCATGAAAAGCCAGAGAAGCCATTACATTAGGGGGCAGGAAGGGACCGAGGAATAAGAAGAATAAAGAGAATGAGAAGATCTCCAGGAAAACTCAAAATATCCCCTATAAAATGTGCTTGTGTTTTTAATGGAAACCCCCAAGAAAAGGCATTTTTGACACAAGTGCTATTTCTCCATCTCTACACAGAGTTTCTGAATTACATGAGCTATAAGAAGAAATGAGACATACAAGGGACAGAATCTGTATCCCGTATTTTCTGGGATAGCCCTGATTTCACATGTGTTCTACATCTCTGTCCCCGTAAATCCAGTTTTGGGGGATGGGAAAACATGGTCATTATAGCTCCAGGAGTTTCTCTGTTCTAGGTCAGAATGACAATTCCCTCTGTCCCCCAGGAGCTGCACAGCAACCCTCAGTTCTATTCTGCCCAAGCCGAAAGGCTGGACCTGTGCCAAGGCGTGGTGGGTAAGTCTGGCTAGGTCCTGGACACACAGGGCAGGCAGAGTGGGAGACAAAGAGGGATCCAGAGGTCCCCATCAGGGAAAAGGTGGGCGGGCCACAAAGGGTTGGTTACCCAGCAGCAAACCCTGAACTTCGCCTTGAGGTGCTCTGTTCTTTGTTGTGAAGTTTATGAAAATTGGCCCTCTGAACATGTGTGGGAATGCCATACCTGGCCTAAGTCCCCATAGTCCTCGTTACTAACTTATAGGTCTAAATTTTGTGTTGGAAAATGTGCTCACTCTGTTTTAGTCCCCACAATGGGTCCTTCCTGAGGCGCCAGTCATTAGACTCCCCAGAATAGGGTCCAGGGCAGGCCTGTCCTCAACTCAACTTTTTTTTAAGACTAAATGGAAATGAGCCTTGGCCATGGGGAAAGACACAAGTACAGTGATATACATTTCACACACAGGGAAACTCCGTTCCGAAGGGCTGAGGCTTTCCCAGAAGAACATACATAAGTTACAGAGGCAGGATTTAGAAAAATGTTGGTGGTGTTTGGGTCCAAATTCCTGAGAATGGGGCATTCAGGAAGCTAAAAGCTGGTCCGGGAATACAGCTCAGTTTTTGGTGTCAGATTTGGATTCCAGCCGATGTTCCCATCCTCTGCCCACTCACCATCCTCCTCCCTGGTAGACAAGTCCCTTCTCCTAAACTAGGCTACAAGCCCCGAGAGGATAGCAATTGGGACAAGGCATTTCTGGCATTCGAGGAGCCCTCAGCAGGTTCATGCAGACTCTGTGTGCTGTCTGGCTTCGGAGACTGCTGGTTCTTGGCCGCTCTGCAAGCTCTGACTCTAAACCAGGACATCCTGAGCCAGGTGGTTTCCCTGAATCAGAGTTTCACTAAGAATTATGCTGGCATCTTCCGGTTCTGGGTGAGTGCCCTTCTGGGGCCTTGGCCTGGGTGGGGGGCCATAGGGAAGAGGGTTCTGGGAAGAGCCACATCTTTGCCTCCTGGGCTGACCATCTCCCGTGGCCATCCTCACTCACCAGGGGCCACTCTCTCCTTCCAGTTCTGGCACTTTGGGAACTGGGTCCCTATGGTCATTGATAGATGACCGTCTGCCTGTGAATGAGGCTGGCCAGCTGGTCTTTGTGTCTTCCACCTACAAGAACTTGTTCTGGGGAGCTCTTCTGGAAAAGGCCTATGCCAAGTAAGACAGCTAGTGGAAATGTGGAAATACTCCCTTCCCGTCCCCCCCCCCCGCCCCGCCACTGCCCAGTGCCGAAGGAGGGGAGTGGAATCAGGCAAAGTTTATGAAATGAGATACTGAGGCACGTCTCAGCCAAAGCAGAAGTGACAACATAGTCAGTGTCCTTTATGTGCGGGTCACCCCATCTGAACAAGCGTTCAGGAATTTTGCCTTTCCCTGATGGACAGAGTTATTTAAGAAGAACTCAGAGTACATATTCTCTCCTTCGCCCCGGGATGGAGGAGGGAATAGCAGCACCTGCCCGAAGGCTGGCAAAGCACAGGCTTCACTGCCATTTGGACCAGCCATTCTGCGGCATAAATGTCCCCTCCCTTTGTTTTGAATGAAGCTCTCTCAACTTAGCTGGTCACTGCTGTGCCTAGTAGCCAAAAGGTCTGGACAAGGGAGCACCAGCATGAGATCTGCCTGCTTGGGTCCCTCTGGGAATTGGGTGGCTTCAATGACACAATGACAATGTGAAAGTTTTTAAGAGTTTTTGAAGTTGGGGAGCACAGGCAGAAAGAGAGAGAAGGGACCATGGGTCAGTGCCTTTGTTGGGTCCAGGGTGTTATCCAAACAGGTTTTCCATGGGGAGCTTTCATTGGTGGGTTTAAAGCAAGCAGGCATGAGTTCCAGGAGGTCACCCTGTGACTGAGAGGAGGTCGCTTTAAGTTCGCAGGCAGATGTCTGAATGGTCTGTTTAAAGGAATGACAGAGCAGGGAGCCCAGCCTGCCAGGCAGGAGAGATGCCTCAGGGTTTTATCTCTGGCCACCAGCTGGAGCCATTCAGGTGGGGTATAGGACTGGAACTGTGAAGGATGACTGAGCCCTGCTTCCAGTAGGAGAATTTTAAACTTATATGAAAAAAGTGGATGCTGAGGCAACACACAAAATTACAAGCACTTACCGCACCCTTCTCCTCTCATGTTTCTGCACTCCCTGGGCAGGCTCTCCGGTTCCTACGAAGACTTGCACTGTGGACAGGTGTCTGAAGCCCTTGTGGACTTCACCGGAGGGGTGACAATGACCATCAACCTGGCAGAAGCCCCTTGCCACCTCTGGGACATCCTAGCCCAAGCCACCTACGGCAGAATGCTCATCTGCTGCCAGACCCACTCAGGGGTGAGGCTGGGCTGGCTCTGGCAGAATGTCCTCCTCTCCCTCCCCGTCCCCGTCATCCAGCAGCTGCTGCTCTCCCTTGGGTGTGGGCTCGGGACCTCCACGCAACTCCTGCACCTAGAGTCCTGGAGTTCAAACCAGAGCGGCAGAGCTGGGTCTTCGGGCAGGCAAGGCAGCAGTAGAATGAAGACGGAGTGCGGAGAAGGGAGCCGACAATTAATAAGTGCCAACTACATGCAGGGCACTTTCCATGTCCAATTTAACAACTAAAACCACAGAACAGGGGTAGGAAGCCCTCACTCCAGCCCTGTCTTCACTAGTGGCCATGCACGTCACCTCACCCATTGACTTAGCAGCCCTGAGACTTGAGTTTGTCCTCTGGAAAATGGAGGTTATAATCCCTGCAGAGTGGCACGCTCGCTATAGAGAGGGTGGCATAGACTGTGGGTGCTGAAGAGCTTTGGAGACTGCAATGTGCTATGCGGTGATTCTCTTCCTCCCCGCTCTCCGGAAACCGCTGCTCCAGCCAGACGGGCCTCCCATGACTCCGCGAATAGGCTGTACGGAACAGAGAACCAATCAGGATCCCTCTTTTGTCTCCACAGAAGGAGAAGGTTCTGGAGAATGGGCTGGTGGACGGCCATGCCTACACTCTCACCAGACTCAGGAAGTGAGTTGGGTTGGGTCTCTCTGCCTTCCTACCCCACACGTCCCGGGCTCTTGCCAAGGCCTCAGCTCCTTTGGGGACTGCTGGTTTCTGTGCCTAGTTTGGGGACTGGGGACAGTCTCTTCTTAGTCCTCCAGGGCCTGCCAAAGCAAGTGGCCAGCTCCCCATGCCTCTGCACCTATTTCCAGGGTCCAGCCTTTGCCTCCTCCAGTGCACTGTCCCAACCTTGTCCCAGGGGGCAGCCCTCAGCCAATCACCACCCAGCCCCGCTGTGCCTCACAGCCCTTCCCGAGCCTTGCTTGGGCTGCCACCACCAGCCTGTACATCTAGTTCATCCCTCCCAAGTTCCTATTGCTCTCACATGCTCTTCGCAGCAATTGCTGCTCATCTTCCGAGCTCTACCGAGCATTGCGAGGAAGACGGATCCGACAGCGGCCCTGCCTACAGAGACGCAGAGTTACGTATGGAGACAAACCACGCCTGGCAGTGGCGAGGAAGCAAAGCAGACCCCAGAGAAGAAAGTGTGGGTGAAGGCTTAGGAGTTCACAGGTGGAGAAAGGGCATCCACCTAGCTGGGCTGGGGAGAAGTCAAAAAAGTCTACACAGGAGGGGACGCTGGGTTGGCCCCTGAAAGAGGGGTAGACTTGGATTCGGGGAGAAGAGGATTCTGGCGGAGGGGGCAGCATGAGCAAAGTGGAGAGGTAAGAAACCAGCAGGTTGAAGCTTAAGGAGCCTCTGACATTCTCCAGCGAGCCCAACTCCCCCAAAGCCCTGCAATTTCCTTTAACTCGGTTCCAAATTTCTTGAACTCAGCTCACACCTAAGCTTTTCCTTCTAGATCTCCAACAACCATGTTTGTTTATGTGTCAAGAACTTTTAATTTATTCTCACATTTATTTTACAAGATGTATATAGCACTTACTGTGTGCTAAGTGCGGTTAATCCTCGTGACACTACCACAAGTAGCTATGCTAATTTCCTTGCATTGCCACAACAAACTGCTACAAGCTGGGTGGCTTAAAACAATAGAAACTTATTTTCTCACAGTTCTGAAGCTCAGAAGTCTGATATCAAGGGGTCAAGAGAGCCACGCGCCCTCCAAGGCCGTGGTGGAGAGTCCCTCCTTGTCTCTTCTGACTTCTGATGGCCCCAGGCACTCCTTGACTTGGGCTACGTGACTCTAGCCTCTGCCTCTGTCTTCACACGGCCTCCTCCGTGTCTTCTCCCCTGCTCTTTCCTTCTGAGAACACTTGATTTGGGATTTAGGGTCCACTCTGATTCAGGATAATCTCATCTCAATCCTTAACTTAATTATATTTGCAAAGAGCCTTTTTCCAAATAGGGTCACGTTCACAGGTTCTGAGTGGATGTGCCCTTTGGCGGGGGGGTCATCATTTAGCCTACTGCTGCAGGTATGACTACCAGGAACTGAGACAGAGAGGTTAGGCAATTTGCCCTAGGTCCCACAGCTCAGAAGTACAAGTAGCAGAGCCCCCATGTCCTCTACCTCCTCTCTTTGGACCTGTGACTTCCCATTGCAAGTGCTCACCTGCAGGCCTGAGTGTCACTCAGGTATTGAGAACACTTGCACTCAGCCCAGCCACCTAAACTGCCTCTTGTTTTGTGCAGGTGACCTGCAAATATGGACCTGAATATCTAGTTAAGCTACGGAACCCCTGGGGGAAGGTGGAATGGAAAGGAGACTGGAGTGACAGGTGAACTTCGGGACCGTCTGGGAGGGGTGAGAACGGGGTAGGTGAAGGCTGCAAGGGAGGTTGCCATTTGCACACAAATTCACATGTGCTGCCTGTCACCTCAGGCTGAATCAGGAAGCTTTCAGACCGTGGGGCTCAACTGCTCACATTTCTAAGATGTTTTGTGGTATATAGACTGCTTTCTCTTGCATTGCAATAGTTAAAGCTAATGTTTATTGAGGGCCTGCCAGCACTGTGCTAAGCCCTTTGAATTTTTATTATCCCATTTAATCCCCCAAACAACACTGTAATAAAGTAGTTTTATCCTTATTTCACTAATAGAGAAACTGATGCTTAGATTAATTGAATTGCTCAAGGTCACGCAGCATGACTCAGCCAAGGTCATTGGTGCCTTGGTCCAGTGTCTCTCCTTGGCATGGTTCAGGACATTGTCGGGGGCTCATTGAGTCAAAGGTAGACAAATCTTCATTGGCCCCTACACTCGGGTTACATTTAGTGGCCTCTGGGCATTCTGCTTAGATGCCTGTGTTCTAGGTTGTTTCTCCCTAAAGGCAGCCGTAAAGGGATGTGGGTTTTACAGGCTACAGACTGGCTGTAGGGCAGTCAGAAAGGGAAGCCAAGTTCTACTAATGTCCTTATCCCTGTTGTTACAAAGATTTACAACACAATCCTGTGTAATACTTCAGAGCTGCGGTCCCCAACCCCGGGGCCACAGTCGGTTACTCGTCTGTGACCTGTTAGGGACCCAGCCGCAGAGCTTTGCTGCCCCTCACTGCCCTCGCCCCCCACCATCTGTGGAAAAACTGTCTTCCATGAAACCGGGCCCTGGTGCCAAAAAGGCTGGGGACCGCTACTTTAGAGTATGCAAACATGTCCCACGTATACGTTATCACTCAATCATTTTTATAATGAAAAAAATGAAGGCTTAGGAAAACCGGGTGAATTTTAACTCCTGACAGTATGTGCTGCATTATGTGTGTTACACATTAGCAAACAGTTGTCAGAGTAGCTGGGCCTACATGGCAAAATCTCATCCAAAGAAATATATAAATTTTAATGTGCTACAGAAATATAGCATCACATTGTTGGTGGTGGTGGCTTGTTTCATGGAAGAACAAGTACTAACATTAGAGATAGATGATGGGTAAAATTCCAGTTTTCTTACTTCCTAGCTGTGTGATCTGAGGGAATCTTCTTAATTTCTCTGAGCCAGAGGTGTGGTGAAAATTAAATAAAATGATGGGTTTTATTACACAGTGTTTAATCTGCTTTTAATCCTATCCGGCATATTTTTCAACTGTAGAAATCCCACTTGAGAATATCCTCCATATCTCCCCCGTTATGTCATTTCCCATTTTATCCTGAGCATCTGGAGCGTATTTATCACAGCTGTTTTAATGTCCTTATCTGCTAATTCCATCATCACTGTCATTGTTAGGTAGGTTTCTACTGACTGTTTTTAATTCCTGGTCATGGAT
Source organism: Indri indri (assembly GCA_004363605.1). Taxonomy (NCBI): domain Eukaryota; kingdom Metazoa; phylum Chordata; class Mammalia; order Primates; family Indriidae; genus Indri; species Indri indri. The sequence continues at coordinate 4,925 of RJWJ010019934.1, read as the reverse complement.
CACGTTTTCTGCTTCTTCATATGGCTAGTAATTTTTTATTGGATGCTGGACATTGCAAATTTTAGTTTCTGAATGCTGAGTTTTATCGTATTCCTTTAAAGAGTGTTAGGCTTTTTCTGGCAGGCAGCCCCATTGCTTAGGGATTATTTTGATACTTTGAAGTTTTTAAGCACTTTTAGGGCAGGTCAGGATAAACTGTCATTTCAGGGATAATTCGACTCCACTGCTAAGTTGTAGATCCTCTGGGATCTCTAGCAAAGACTCCATGTATTCAATAAAGTCTTCTAACCCTGGCTGGTAGAAGTTCATCCAATTCATAGCCCTGCGTGAGCTCTGGGAATTGTTTTGCTTACAGTCCTGTCTTGCTGGGGTTTCACAGATTAGATTTCAGCCAAAGACTCCAGGGAACCCCTTTGAAGTTTTCTGGAATTCCTTTGTTAGGTAGCTCCCTCCCCTCAGGTACTTTGCCAGCAAACTCTGGCTGTCTTGGTTGGTCTCCTCGAACTCCAGACTCTGTCTCCTCCACTGAGCAAGGCTGATAAGTTCTCTTTGGGTTCCCCTCCCTGCATCACTACCTGGAAATTACCTTTGGGAAGAGAACCTATGTGACTTTAGGGCTCGCCTTGTTTCCTGCCTCTCAGGATCACAGTCCTATGCTGCCTGCTGTCCAATGTCTGAAAACAGTTTCTTGTATTTTGTTCCACTTTTAGTTGTTTATGGCAGGAGGCTGATACAGAACAGTCTTACTCCTTCATGGCCAGAAGTAGAAGTTCAAAATGGTGGGCTTTCAAAATAAGCAGGTTCAAATACTAGCTCTGACATTTAATAGATTTATGACTTCAAGCAAGTGACTTCATCTCTCTTGACCTCAGTTTCTTAATCTCTGAAGTGGGGATAAATATTCCCATTTTTCAAAGTTGTTGTTAGCCTTAAATGAAATAAGATATGCTAAGAACCTAGCCCAGTGCTTGGCTCATAGTAAGGGATCAATTAATGTTAAATATTACTTTCATAATATGGAATGTAAGATTTAGCTGTCTGCAAAGCAGCATAAAAAATAATAAATAATGACCCTGTGAAGCATTTACTAAAGTATTTCTAGTATGCCCTGCACAGTCTTTTCAATCTCTGTGAAAACATTTCTTTTCTGTTTTCAGTTCAAGTACATGGGAGCTGCTGAGCCCCAAGGAGAAGATTCTGCTTCTGAGGAAACACAATGATGGAGAATTCTGGTATTTGACTCAGGGACTTAGGACAAATGTCCTGGATTATATTTGGACACCCATCCCGCAGACGTTTATTGGGTGTCTCACGTGTGCCGGGCACCTCCTGTACAGACATCAGTAAAGCACCATTCCCTTAGGAGCTCCCAGCCCAGCAGGGCCAACAGCCCTGGTAAATAAATTGTCACAGTCTCCCTGATGAGAGCGGTGACCACTAGCGCGGAGCTCAGCGGGGGCTCAGGGCAGGCCACCTCCTCCTCTCTGGCTTCCAGTCTGCTCTCCTGCTCAATACACTCAACCCCAGGGTTTTGCCTTTCCTGGTCCTGAAAAGGAGATGAGGAAGGAGCAGACTACAAAGTCTCGCCAAACGATGGGCCCCCCTGATCTGTGCCCCCCAGAGCAGAGTAGCACTACTCCCACCCACCCCGAAGGTACTCACCCCTTTTTATGAAAGGCCACCAAGAATTCCTGAGCTGATGCTGCTCCTGGGTGTCTGACAGGAGCCCCATCTGTTCCCCTTTGTCTTTGCACGTCACTTTTACTATTGACTGCAACCTTTGTTCCTAGGGACTCCTGTTCTCTCATTAAGCGTCCGGTTCAGACTGCTGTGGCCTCTCTTTTGAAGGTCTTTCACTGAACTCAAGAGCCCTGCAAGGCTGGGCATGGTGGCTGACGCCTGTAATCCCAGCACTTTGGGAGGCTGAGGAGAGAGGTTTGCTAGAGGCCAGATGTTCAAGACCAAGCCTGAGCAACATAAGGAGACTCTGTATCTACAAAAAAATAGAAAAATTAGCCAGGTGTGGTGGCACGCACCTATAGTCCCAGGTACACGGGAGGCTAAGGCAGGAGGATTGCTTGAGCCCAGGAGTTTGAGGTTGCAGCGAGTTATGATGATGCCACTGCATTCTAGCCTGGGCAACAGAGTGACACCCTGTCTCTTAAAAAAAAAAGAGAGAGAACTCTTTTTCTCGTTGGTATAATTTAGTTGTAGAGCCCTGCAAATTCTGTTGTTTCCATTTTAGGGATAAATAAACTGAGCATCAGACAGTTTAGCATGTCACAGGTCACAAGTTAGCAAGTAGGGATGAAGATCTTTATCCATTGATGATTGAGAGCTGATTTATGCAATTCTTATTGAACGTTTATAAACAAAATGACCAGTTAGGAATGCCTCCATTCAGCTTTTATCACTGTGATCCTCCCTACAATGGACGGTCACTGGGCTCTAGGCAGCCCCATCTCATGTCTCCGAGGCCAGCTCAGCTCTGCCCAAGAGCTGGGAGGACGCGGCCACGGCCTGGGGTAGGGCTGGGCTGCTCACTGCTTAGCTTGGTCCTGACGACTAGGCATGATCTCATTCATGTCTTGTGCTGTTCCTTCTCTTCTCCGCAGGATGACACTGCAGGACTTTAAAGCAAATTTCATGCACCTTGTCATCTGTAAGCTGACCCCAGGGCTGCTGAGTCAGGAGGTGGGCAAGAAGTGGACGTGCACCGTGCGGGAGGGAAGATGGGAGAAGGGGCGCACAGCGGGTGGCCGGATGAAGGCGCAGGGAGGTGAGCGTGTGCGCAGGCGCAGGGTTCCCGGTTGGGGATGCCGGGGGCGGGGCACTGCGCAAGCTCTGCGCGCCCAGCCGCGTGCTCTGGCCTCCGACTGTGTGCACAGAGAAGACGGGCACTTGGTCCTAATGCGCACAGAGGCAGAGTCCTCTTGGTCAAGCTGTCAGCCTGTGGGGCTGCCTCTTTGCGTAGGGATGGATGCCCTTTCCCAGTCAGCACGCAGGCACCAGAAGGGGTCTGTGAAATCTTGCTTTGGTTTTAGGACAAGGCCAGTGATATGCTAAAGTAACCACCTCTTAAGTGGGCAGGATTGCAACAGTAATTGTATGATAGGTACCCGGCCCTCCCCACATGGACCTGGGGAGGACACACTCAGGGATTTCCGGGCTCACTAGATACAAGAGACAAACAAGTCTAATTCTCAAGCCGGACAGGTGTGGTGACTGGTCCCTCTCGGCAGTGCAGACAGGGAGCCACCCCTTTGCCAGAAAGGCCTGTGGGGTGTGATCTCAGCCGGCCAGGGAGGCCCTAGCTCTGGCGTCCCCGTCCCACCGCAGCGTTTTCCACAGAGGCTGAAGCTGCCTTTCAGCTAAGGCTGTGCCCCAGTGAAACGCACAGGCCCCTAGGATTGTGAGCATGTTCTCCTCACTGAGTTGATATGGTCACTTATTCAGGCCGCAAATGCTTATGGGGCACGACGTCTGGGTCAGGCACAGAGAGACCACAGTGGTGGGAACAGCTCCGGGTGGGCGTGTCTATGGAAGAACCTGAGGTGGAAGAACAAGAGGGTGGGGGACACAGAGCCAAGGTTGAAGGGACCCCCACTCTGTCCCAATGGGCCTGAGGTGTCCTCGGGCTGCGCACCTCTTAGTGGTCTGGTGAGCAGGATGCTTGGGGACCCACAGCCTGCTCTCACCTTACTGTCTTCTGCCTCAGGCACATTTTGGAAGAACCCGCAGTTCCTGCTGTCCGTCTGGGGACCTGAGGAGGGCAGGAGGTCCCTGAGGCCCTGCAGCGTGCTGGTGTCTCTGCTCCAGAAGCCCAGGCACAGGCACCGCACCCGGAAACCTCGCCTCGCCATTGGCTTCTACCTCTTCTGGGTAGGTGTGCCTTGGGGGTGCAGGGGGTGTGTGGCCAAGCAGGGGGTCTCCAACGGTTACCATTTCCCCCTGTTTCCTGTCCTCTTCGCCATCTGTCTCTGTCCGCAGACCTGGGTACGAATCCTGGCTCTGTCTCTTAGGAACATGTGATCTAGAACAAGTCAGCTCCTCTCATTCGACCATCAGTTTCTTAATGTGTAAAATAGGGACAATGATATTTATGCAAAGGGTAGAATAAAAGGACATCCTGTGGCGTGGTCGTCATTGTGCCTGGGACATAGTTGTACAATCAATATTGGTTTCCTTTTCCTCTCCCAAGAAGCCAAAGATTCCTTCCCTCACCCTTTTCCAGAATTTCCAGTGATGGATTCAGATGTCACTGGTAGAATAGCAGGTCTTACGGGAGGGAGGGGGGCATCTGGGTGGAGGGGTCTTCTATAGCAGCTTCTATTCAGGTTTGGGCTTGTGAAAGAGCTGGATTTCCTGCCTAATGAGAGCTCTCTCCCCTTACGTTTTTCAGATGAGCAAGGTGAGTTCCACCCTTGACTGGCTGACCCTGGGTTGGAGTGATGTCCCTTGTGGCCAAGCCATTGTGAGATTCAGTTAGACTGTAGCAGCCCTGTACTACGTAAGAAGCTGTGGGAATGTCTGATGATACTGCCAACTGCCTGTGTGTGTGTGTGTGTGTGTGTGTGTGTGTGTGTGTGTGTGTGTGTGAGAGAGAGAGAGAGAGAGAGAGAGAGAGAGAAAGAGAGAAAAAGCAAAGAACATCTGCTATTCTTTTTTATCCAAGGACCCCCAAGAAATCCTTATACATCTACAGGGAGATCTCTGAGCCCGGAGTAGAACCAATAAATTTTAGAATTTATTAAATTCCTGCATAAATACCTAGGGCTAGTATTGAAGGCTGTCACAGCATAGGTAGGATGATAAATCACAATCTTGCCTGAGTTATGAAACCCATAATAAAACAGACCTAAAACATATGGGCCATCAGAGACCACGCAGCCCACCTCCCCAGGGAGACGGGAAAAAGGCTTGCG
>RJWJ010019933.1:0-29686 GCA_004363605.1 Indri indri | reverse complement strand
TTTAAAGTAAACATGAGCTGCTTTTAATTCTCCTAAACTTTCTTAAATACCTTTTATACCAGTAAACCATTTGTGTGCAAATATTTTTTTTCAATTAATAATATACTGTGTGAAGCTTTCCATAACAATCGATTTTTACTGATTTCTTTGGGTGGGTGCCTACGATTTTTGAAACACATCAAAAATGAAAATAAATTTGCCACCTGAGGGCCACTCAAACCACATGTTTAATCCTAAAAGGTACAACTTTTTTTAAGTAAAATCTTTGCTGAGTAAAAGAATGAATTGCTTCTCATCACTCATTTTTATAGCCTCACATTCAATCAAAGCATTGGGCCTGTCTCAGTCATTAGGATTTATGCCGTGGCAGACCATCAGAGAAAGGCACCAGAACCCTTACCACCAGAACAAGCGGGCTTTCAGACCAGATGGGTTTCCGGAATATCCTGAACACTCAACACACACAGACGTGTGGGTAAGACTAACCCCTTCCAAACCTCTCTGCCCAGGGCTGTCTTACCTAATAACGTACATTTCAAGAACTCAGAAGAACTCTACCTCAAGAGTAAATGGCAGCATTCTCTTGACAGTATCCAAGGTGCCTACTATCTGACAGTTTATCAAAATAAATTTACCTGCTTCTTAAATTTTTAGATTAACAGCTGATGTCAAGGCAAAGATGTGGAAACAACCCAAGTGCCCATCAATACATGAGTGGATTAATAAAATGTGGTATATGTATACCATGGAGTACTATTCAGCTATAAGAAACAATGGTGATATAGCACCTCTTGTATTCTCCTGGATAGAGCTGGAACCCATTCTACTAAGTGAAATATACCAAGAATGGAAAAACTTTGGCATCCTTCTTAAAAACAATACTATTTTCCATTTTTAGGAAATGTGACTTAAAGTTTAAACATTTAAGGAAATATCCAATTGCTTCCTATAGAGTGAAGCAAGAAACATTTTTTTTTTTTTTTTTTAAATTTTTAGAGACAGGGTCTCATTCTGCTGTCCAGGCTGGAGTGCAGTGGTTCAATCACAGCTCACTGCAGCCTCAAACTCCTGGGCTCAGGCCATCCTCCTGCCTCAGCCTCCAGAGTAGCTGGGACTACAGGTGCGCACCACCGTGCCCATATATTTTTTTTTTTATGTTTTGTAGAGGGGGTTTTGCTATGTTGCCCAGGCTGGTCTCAAATTCCTGGCCTCAAGTGATCTTCCCACCTCAGAAGTGCTGGGATTACAGGCGTGAGCCCCCACGCCCAGCGGAGAAATTTCTAATAATAAAAGACTACTGCTGATAAGTTGAATATTAATATGAATCCAGTGGTTAATTTCTCTTACACTTTAGTTTTTAAAAACTGCAACTTACAACTATCACCTGAAATATCACCTGAAATAACTTGGAATCAGACAGCAATTCTTGAAGACTAGAAAATCATACCCCAAAATGGATTTTACTGATAATCATATTTCATGTGACAGTGATTCAATTTGGGACAGAAAATGTCGACTGCAAAAACAGAGTAACACTAGGAATTGGGAATCAGGAGGGTGTCTTACTAAATTAGTCCATACATAACTACTGCTTAACAAAAAAAAAAAAAAAACAAATTAATAATCCAAAGTATCAAATCAGCAAGAATGGAGAAAACATACTTGAAAATTCCCTTCCAGAACTTTCAGAAGGGACTTTTCAAAATCCTTCACATTTCAGAGCACTGGACTTTGCTCGTGGTTTGGACACTAAACCATAAGAACACCACAATCATAGTTCCGTTTTTTCCTGGAAGAATTTCACTACGGGAGCTTTGCAGTCTGATGCAGATTAATTCCAACTCTGTCTCTTCCTTACCAGGCCCTGTGACCTTGGGCAAGTCACATCACCTCCGGGAGTCACATTTTCTTCATCTTCCCTAGAGAATGGCTTTAGGACCACATGAGATCATCTGAGCTGAAAGCATGGAAACCTGCAGACCCTCACTAGAGGAAAAGCAAAGCACAGTGGCAGAGTGGGCAAGGCGCAGGCATATGGGTCAGCAGACCTGACCTCCTAGCCTATAAAGGTAGCCCCAGATAAACCTGTTAATCTCTTACCCTCAGTTTCCTCATCTGTAAAATGGGAATAACACTTCTATGCCTCACAGATTTGTTATAAACATGAAAGGAGATATAACTGGCGAAATGAATTAAGCTCCTAGCATAGCACCAGGTGCAATGTGAACACTTTCTCCATGTCAGTGTCATCTACTGCCCACCCTTCACAGGAATGCTTTATTCAGAAAAAATATGTAACAGAGAAAGCATAGGGAAAGAATGCAGGAAAAATACCAATTGAGTATGCCATGCTGGAATAAAAATACCATTTACAGAGCTAAGGATTCCTGAGTTTCCTACTCTTAAGTGTTTTATACAATTAATCTTGTTTAATCTTTACAAAAATCCCACAAGGTAGGTATAATTATCCCTGCTTTACTCATCTCAGATGAGAAACTGAGGCTCAGAGAGGTTAAATGACTTGCCCGAAGTCACAATGTTAGCATGTGGTGGAACCAGCATTTGCATCCAGGTTTCTAGAAGCACAAAAATCCACATGCTACCTGAGTCCCTCACTCGAGGTAGTATCCACCCTGCAGCTGCCATCTGTCTCTCCTGACCATGAGCTACGCTTACACTGCACATGTGTCTGCAGTACGTGGGACTGTTTTGCATCTTTTAGACATATACACACAAATGCCATTATGCCATAATTACCTTTTTGCAAATTGTTTTTTGACTAAACATTGTATTTTTGAGATTTAGCCATGTTAAATATATTAGACCTAGTTCATTTTAAACACAATTTAGTTTTCCATCATACGACTAAACTATAGTTTATTCAGTTTGCTTATTCAGTCTGCTACTATTAATAATAGACCAAGATCCCTTCTGTCAGTTTCTCATTATTGCAAGCAATGCTGAAATTTGACTCTCTGGACCAGAGGATGAAAAACTATGGGCTTCAGGCCATATCCAGTCTATTTCCCGTTTCTGTAAATAAAGTTTTACTGGAACTTAGCCACGTTCACTCATATATGTATTGCCCATAATTGATTTCAGGCTCTAACGGCAGCGTTGATACAACAAAGACCATGCAGCCCGCAAAGTGTGATGTGCTTCCTCTCCAGCCCCTACTCCCTTCCTCTCCTCTGCAGCTCCCCCTCTCTAGACTGTACACCTAGGAGTGAAGCTGGGTCTTAGGTTCTGTTCACCACGAACTTAACTGAGCGCCGACCACACACAATTTGTTATCCGACTGATTTCCTGATACTGGAAAGGTTGCGCATATTTTCAAATGCTTAATAAACATTCAACAATAGGATAATTATTTATTCCATAAATATTCGAGTCCCCATTCAATCAGACACTGTTCCAGGTGCAAGAAATACAACGGTGATCTAAATCAGCAGAAATTTACAAGTGTTTACAATGCTTTTTAAGATCAGGGAAGAGATTTTGCAATATGATGATAAGTAAAAGAAGCATTTATTTATTCATTAAAACATACATTGAAAGCTTGCTTGCGCAAGCAGTACACATGGCACCACAGGCTGTTGTGTAAGACCTGTCCCTTGCTCTCAGGAGGGCAAAATGCCATGTATAGACAAGCATGATGTCATTATGTGTTTTAAAAAATTTTAGGAACTAGATTCAAAGGTTAATGGTTTATGTGGAATTACAGGTGATTTTCATTTTCTTCATGCTTTCTAGTGTTTTCCAAGTTTCTTCTACGAGCATGTTATATAATTATATTTATAACTGAATACAAAAGATATTCTTTGTTAAGACCAGGGTTAGGAAACAGTGATGTCAGTCTACTGGAGCCCAATCTCTTTGCGTCTGCTTTCTGTGTGTGAGATAAAAAGGAGAATAATAAGGCCAGAGCCCAGTGCTGCCTCAGTCACCTTTGTTCCTTGAGTCACAGTCTCAAGACCTCTCTGTACCACACTCCTTGGAACCCCGGGCCTAGAACTAGGAAATAGTTCCCAAAACTTCCTCAGGCTTGGGCCCTTGTGAAGCTCAGCCCTCTCCAGAACCAGAAAAAAGGAAAGGCCAACTTTGCAGGAGCTCTGATCCTGTTACTAGCAGTGACCTTGGGTCTGGGCAAGGTACACAGACATATCTTTGGCTGACAAAAGCAGCATCAGACAGGCTGTGAGTCTCTCTTGGAAAACTCAAAGGTGCAGAGGGCAAGGAGATGAGGCGTCTTAGTACCCCAGCTAAACTAATCCCCATGTGGAAACATGCTTATTCCCCCCTGCCCTGTATTAAGAACATAAGTCTCACTGTATTAAGAACATGAGTTCAGAAGCCAGATGTATAAGCTGGAAGACAGAAACATAAATGCAATCAGCACACAATCTTACTTCTGCTCCTACTTTCAGTTTATTACCTATATTCCAATATATCCCAGCTCTGGTTATATTAAAGAGGAGAACATAAATTCCCAAACCGAAGACCCTCAAAACTTTATAAGAAGAAAGATAACAACACAACTTTTTACTAACGCCATCTTAGCAATGTAGGGGGACGTGTTGCAAGGTCCCAGTTAAAAGACCGCAGAACAGTTACTCTTATCTTTTAAGCAGAGAAGCTGCCTCTGAATGAAGACTACAGATCCCCCATACATGATAAAACCCAGAGCTTAGCAACTGGTGGAATTCAGGAAGACAAAAGGGTCATGAGAATAATAAACGGTAATATTATACATACCGGGTAATGTTAACCTGCCTTCTCTACTACTCCACCTAACAGACCTCCTAGGTCCCACCCACCGAAACTATCACCTACAGCAAATACAGGGTCAGCTATCACCAAGAACTTTTAAGGATTAGATAACCTGGGAAAAAACACATTTGAAAGCCATAAAGTGCTAGTAATAAAATAGCTACCATTTATCTGGGTGCTTTCTGTACCAGGTAAGATGATAAGCACTTTCTATCATTTTTACTTTCTTCCTCACAAAAATTGTGCTAAGTTGGATCTCATTATCCTCATTTTATGGAAAAGGAAAATGCAGTTAAGTGACTTGTGTAGGCCAAAGAAGCAGATTCCAACCCAAAGCTTTTCCACAACACCAGCTTGTCTCATCAACGTAAGAAATGGCTATGATTAGTAATCTCAAATGTAGAATAGTCCATTCCTACATAGAACCTGGCATCTCTTTTTAGCACACTGTGACTAAACAAGAGTACTAGGCTAGGGACATGCGGGGGACCCAGTCATTGAAAGGCTCTAACTTGAATGCAGGGGTACCCTAAGCCAAAAGGACAAGGTACAACCTTCCCAGTTCTCTGCCAACCCTGACCAACCCTTGCCAAGGAGCAGGCCCATGTGCCCGGCCTCTTCTTCTTCCCCCACTCAGATAAAAATGGGAGAATGCAGGTAAGATATCTGGATCTGGAAATGATGCTAATTAGCTGTCAGGGTCTTCCCTCCTTGCCTGGGGCCAGTGAAAAGCCACAGGCCCTCTGCAGCACCTGGCCCCTGACCCCCGGGTTCCAAGACTGAGGTAGTGAGTTAGCCTGGGGCCCAGGAGTCATTGCTGCTGCTTCTGCCCACAAGTCTCTCCCAGTCCTAGCCCCCACATAGTCACCGCTGTGTTTGAGCATCCAAAAGCAAATGTCATGCCTTTTCCCCCCAGAGCACTAGATCCTGACTAAGACCAGTCAACTGTAGCACCAACCCTTTCCTTGTAGCAATACAGAGGATGGTACCTGACAGCCTGTGCCTTGAACCAAGAGAGGCCAGCCTCTGACCACACTAGCCTCAGATAAAGGCAACCTCCGCCCCTTCCCAACGTCCACAGCATCAGTGCCTTATCCACGAAACAGGCCAATGGCTTCCAATCTCCTCGAAGTGTCCCCCAAAGTGCCTACCTTACAGGGGGTACTTACTATGAGTTCCCTCTTTGCCCCACTTCCCAGCCCTACAGAGCGAGGAGTGAGGTTGATGATCACCTTCCTCGGACCCAGCCCAAGACAAATCACCCTGAAACGCCTATTTCAGCTCAAAGTAAGGATCCGTGAACCCTAGAACTTACCCCGCTGCCCAAGCTGGCAAAAGTACCAAAGCCTCAGACCCTCAAGACTTAATTCAAGTCACCCCGACTCAGATCTCCACCCCAGACTCTGATCCAGAATAGCGCTCCCCGGCCTGATCCCGTTGGAACCCCCAGACAGACCCTGATCGATAGAGCCCCAACCCCCAACCCGGCGCGGCCGAACCCCTGACCATTGGCCCCGTGCGGAGAAACCCCTCAGCCTCGCGCAGCGACCCTCCCGGTCCCGGGGGCGGTGGACCCCTGGCAGGCACAGCGGCCTCCGCCCGCCACCTCCAACGCCGCCGGCAGACCTGACCTTGTCGGAGCTCGGGGTCGTCCAGCACGTTGTAGGCCGCGTAGTCGCGGACGCCGTGCAGCCGCAGGATCTGCACCACGGCGTTGCTGAAGCCGCATTGGGGCTGCTCCGGCGTCCCCTTGAGGAAAACCACCACCTTGTCCTTCTTCACCAGCGCGTCCAGCTGCTCCGCCGAACCGCCGCCGCGAGCGCCCGAACCCGCCGTCCGCACGCCCAGACTCCGCAGGCCGCCGGCGCCGCCCGCGCCGCGCCCCCAGCGGAGCAGAGCCGCAGCCGCTCGGCCGAGGGACCCGCTCATTCCCGAACGCTCGCCGGAGCCCTCGATCGACTCGGACTTCGGCTTGCAATTCGAGTCCCTCCCTAGCCCGACGGCGGCCCGCCCCGCCCCCGGAATCTCTGATTGAACTGCTCTCCGTGATTGGACAAAACTGGCCCGCAATTACTCAATTCTACCAGTCATGTTGCTCGTCCCGCCCGGCAGGTGGGAGGTGGCCCTTATGCCTGAGCTGCACCCTATCGCCTTACAATTGGCCGAGGGCAACTGTTTTGTCAGTTGATTGGAGAAAATGGATGTCCATCAGGGTCACGCTCTCAGGGCAACGAGAGGCAAAACCAGGGGGAAGACCACTTTCCTCCCGAGAGTCGATGGGGCCAGCTGGGATACTCCGGACGCCTGAAAAAGGCGCTGGGCGGGGTCTCGCCCGTTTCGCGGAACGCCGGGAAGGGGTCACTTCCAGATGAAGGTTCCGGTTCCGGTGTCGGCGGCCGTTGGATTGCCATGGCAACCCGGTTGGCTGGCGCATGGTGCCCCCATCCCGGGAGGTGGTGGGACTAGGGCAAGCCGGTGTCCCTCTCTGCCGGCCTAGGTGAGCGTCTCCAGTGCCCCCGGAGGGCCGCGGCCGAGTGCGGTCCGTCGTAGGGGGGAGCTGGGGCCTGCCTGGGGCTTCCGACGCCGGGGCTGTGGTCTCGCTTCCTGAACCCTCCCTCGGCCGCGTCGTCCACATGGGAGCTGAGGCTCTGGCTTGGCCCTGCGGCTCCGGCCTCTGGCGCGCGATTCTCTCTCTAGAACAACTTCTCTTTTAAAGTCTTGTAAAGCGCTCGTGCCTGTGTGATTTCTTCTGGGTTTCGAGCCTCATTGGCCTCCCAGCCCACGGAAGCCCTTGGGCCAAGGCTCAGGGAAGATTGTTGAATGGGGAACCAAGAAGTGACAAACGTTTCCGAAGCAGGTGCTGGGTGCTAGGCGCTGTACCGGCGCAGAATCTTCAGGGAGACCTGATGCCCAAAGCGTGGAATCAGCGTGAGAAATGAGAAGCAGATACAAACCCGTGTGGGAGTACAGAGGAGAGAAAGAAAGCTTCCTTAGGCCAGTTGCTTGCTCTGTTCTGCATTGTACTTGTCATTGTTTGACATATATTGTATTTACTCGCTTGTTTGTTGACGTCTCTCCCAGGCACTCGACATTATTCACTGCTGTATCCTCAGTGCCTAGGACAGTGCTTGGAACGTGATAGGTGGTCATATTGGTGGAAGGTATGAATCGAGGAGAGCAGGACTCAGTGGAATTGCTGTGTAATCTGTAGTCTTGGAGCCGCACAGGGTTGGTGCTACCCTGGAGCACACCAGACTTGCAGAAAAAGTATACCCCAGAGGAAGCTGAGGCATGCCTGCTCAAGAGCCAGCGGTTCCATGTGCAATTTTCCTCTGATAGTTCCTAGGTACTGTTGCCACGGTGATAATGACTGTGCCATGTCATTATCTATTCACCAACAGTAAGAGAAGCTTGGCAGTCGAGATATTGTTTAGCAGATGGAGTGGTTTCTGTTGGGCACTAAGTACTGCTACAGATCATTTTTAAAGACCTTGAGTATTTTCTTAAATGTTGCTGGAGGTGACCAGCATTTATACTTTGAGAGTGCTCACCTTTAAAATCAATTTCAGTGAGTGAGTCGTTCAAGTAATGATTTGGCATGAAACTTGAGCGAGGTAAACTATGAATATAAACTCAGGACACTACCCAGAAGTGTTCCTTAGTGTCATATTTTCACCCCCACCAATGTTATTGATGCTTGCTGATTTTCTAATGTGGGACAGAAAATGGATCAGGTACTTAAAGAATCTTTTTGTTTTTCAGATTCATTGATTCCAGGTAAATCAGAGGAACAAACATCATGAACAGAAATATATAGAAAATGCTATTATGTTGAAGCATAACTTGTTTCAGAAGTCCAGCATCTGGTGCACTTAACAATAGAGCATATATTAAATTCTTTCCAAAATCACGTTTTGTTCATGCTTATATTGTAGTACGTTTTTTGTTTGTCTTTAAGTAAATATTGGTGATTTGTCCCTGAAAACCTAAGTTGTTTTTTGCTGTCAACCTTAATAACAAACAGGCTCCCTAAAAGAAAATGACATTTATACAGGAAAAGGGCATTGCAGTGGGAGAATGTGTGCCATAGTAAACTGTGTTTGTATTCAGGGAGGTAAAGGAAGACAGGTTTTTGAAGGAAAAATGAGGATGATTACATAATAGTCTTGAGGTAATTATCCTTGGCTACAAGGGTCAGTAATAAGGGTGACACCAGTCCAAGGTTGGAAAGACAGTTGCTGGGCAGATGTCCTTGCAGACATATTTTTTGTGTAAGGTCGTGATGGCCTTTGTGCAAGTTTGCAGTTTTTGTAGAGTCTTTTGTGATTGATTTTGTTATCAGGCATTTATGCATGGGAGACCTTCTCTTCATGGCCTTCCCCAGGTCTGTTTGTCAGAGTTTTCTTTTAATACAAGTGACTCCATTTTGATTCTGGCAGCTTTCACATTGCCCACTCTAAACTGTCTAAATCTGCCTTTGTGTTGCCTGGAATAGGGAGAAGAATTTGCAAACTTACATTCTGAGGACCTGGGACATAGAGCAGTAATGGGGAGTGTCACATCCCTTACCTAGTGTATGATATTGGCTTCAGAAGCACAAGTTGTCTTTTTTAGTTGTTACGTGTGTATTAAATTGAAAATACAACTGTCATTAAAGATTAAGGGTAATCTGCGAGCAGGAAGAGTATAAAGCCTGTGGTTTTCAAAATTATAGTGGAGTTGCTGTGTTATGTAGAATATAAGAACATACAGTATATGAGATGCTAAGGATAGGAGAAAGCATGTTGGTGTTCGTTCAAGGAGCTGAGAGGGATGTCTTTGATAGCATGAACAAGAACAGGGAAGCAAATTATGTATCTAAAGTGAAGAAATTGAAACAATACATTTAAATTTTTACTAAAACCCAACCCCAAATACAGTGAAATGTTTGTTGTATATGTTAAGCAGATTTTTTTTCCCTGCCTTTGGTTTAATGCCACTCTTGGAGTATTAGCACCAAGCATCCATGATTTTCAGAAGCAAAGAAAACAGTATTTAAAATATTTCTTCCAAAGCATGCAACTTTTGTATATGATTTGGCATTTTAATTTTGAGATTTCTCTTTAGAAAATGTGTAATCAAAACATGACAAAATATACTTCTTAAATAAACAGTTGTCTTTAATCTGCACCTATGCTCAAATATTTTGGAGTATTTTGAACACATAAGCAAATGGTCTATGTCAGTTTGTGATCTCTGCCTGTGGACATTAATGGGGAGGTGGGGATGGGAAGTACACAGAAACTTAAGAGAATCCTGGGATTTTGGTCACAAAATGCAGTTAAATTCCAAACTAATCATGCCATGTAAATGTGCTGACTCAGGCATCCTAAAAATGTTTTTCTTTCCTGTGCTTCTTTATAGATAAGGCTTCAGTGTATTTGGTAAAACTCTTCTACCAACTTGTCCCAAAGCAGATTCACCATTGAATCCAGAGTGAAAATTCTCATAAATCTGGGATGGGTTCTTCCTTTGTCAGCCTCACATGAAGTAACTAGCGTCAGATTATTGAGCCTGAGCTAACGCTTGACCTGAATGCTCAGCATGTCAGTGTTTCCATTCCTTTCCATTCATACTCAGTGCTGCGTTCTCGTTTATTCAGCAGTGACCAGGTCTTAGAAAATGAGAGTGTGTTTCTGTGTACAAGAGCATGTGATAGAGAAGTGTCTCTGTCGGGGCTGGCCAGAGTATTCTGCAAATGTCATAGTAAGAGAAAAGCGGCTGCTTGGGTGGACAAGGGGCCGAGCCACCAAACATTCCTGAGCTAAAATAGTGTTTGGGACTCAGAGTTCTGTCGATTCCAGCTGGAACCTGAAACCTTTCTCTGGTGCTTTCAGCTATTATTCAGTAATTTTAGATCTTCACTGCAGCCCTGGAATTAATTGGATTCCCTGGTGACACCAAAAATAATATAATGTATGAGAAAGGAAAGCAAAACCCAGCCCACCAAGAGAATTTTTGGAATCCCTAATGCAGAGACAGAAATGCCTTTTGGATTTTGACTACCTCTATCTGACAAGGCAGCTGGTTTATTAATACTTCCCTGGCCATGGGAGTGGCCTCAGCTTTGCTAATCGCTGGTGCCCACATCTTGGAGGCAGGAAGGCAGGCGCTGCTCTCCTTGCCTGCACTGGGAGTACCGGGTGAGTGAAGAGAAATGGTGTGCAGTAGATCAGGTTAGTTCAGTCTAGAATAGACCGTGGGAGATAGGTGATGATTTATGAAAAGCCCAGATGGTGTAACAGAACCTGATTCTGTCCTGGGTTCCAGTCCTAAACATCACTAAATACTCAGGAGTTCTTTTTGACCTCCCTCGGATTTTTCCACACCTCCTATTTTCCCCATCATGGATTTTTGAAAACTGTTTGTGCTGTCTGCTGAAGGTTATACGTATTTCAAGATTTCTGTATATAAGGGCTACAGTGTTACAAGGAGTCTATTTGCCCTCTGTCCCTCTGCGCCTCTATATTTACCCCAAAGTGACAATGTTGCAATTATCTTGTGCTTTTTTATTCTTTAAACCACCTTTGTCTATTATATATACATGAGTTCATTTGAACCTTACATTAACCCCAGGATAACAGTTATCAGATATTTTGGTCTCCAAATTACGTTCTCTTTCATATTTATAACATCTCGTTGACAGACATTAGCGCTTTGTGTACCTCTGTAAGTTTTGTTGCCTTCACGGGCAGTTTTTGTTTTCCTGCTGAACCATAGCATCGCCAGCGATTCCTACAGAAAATCAAGTATCTCAGCTATCTTTGGTAGCTCTGCATGTGTATACAGTGAATGCAGAGATGATTTTTATGCTTTATAAAATTACAGTGACAACGATTTCAACCCAAAGATCCCATTTGAAAAACCCTAAGCCGTAGCTTTCACTTCTGTAAGTTGTGTCCTCTCTCCCCATGCTGCTTTCTCACTAGGACTGAGCTCCTTGGCTATATGCCTTTGAAGTCACATGTGCTGGCCTTTGTTCCATTGTGAGCCTTGTTTAATTCCTAGGAAAAGAGCCTGAATCTCCTGTAAAGTGGTATTAAGAACGAAGTGGTAATCATAAAACTTGTTAAGCCTTTTGATTAAAGGTGATGAAAGAATTGTTGGCTTTTCCTCAACTGCCTGTTTAGTGAATTTTAATGTTTTGTTTTATGTGTGTCTATTTTTACCAGCAGATAGTTTCTGTAACTCAAATTATTAATTACATTCTAAAGACTTCTGAAAAGATCCCAAGACCACAGAGTATAAAAAGCAAGGAGCCAGTGCTGTTGTGTGTCAGACCTGTTAGGAAGATTTATCTGTTAGCGGAAGTTTATATCTGCCTCTGATAGTCACTGAGTTTGCAGCCAGAAGAACATTTAGGATGTTTAACTGTTTTCATTTGAGTAATTACTAAGATGTATTGCCAAGGCCATAAATACTCTTTACTATGAGTCAGAATTTCACTTTGTGCTTCAACCTTTGAGCTTTAATCATTTCATGCCTTCAAAATTAAGTCTTGCTCTTGTGAGAATCCAAGCTCCAGCCTTCTTCAACAATTCATCTAGCAAAGAAAGAGAAATTCACCCCAGTTTCATGGTGAGGAAGGGATGGCTCAGGTTAGAAATGGGATGAACATTCTTTGCAGTAAAAAAAATGGAGGATTTTGAATAATATTTTTTCTGTTTTTATGGCCAGAAAAATTCTATTTGTTAATTCTAAACTTTATATTTTTTGAAAGTGTAGCCTAGTGAGATATTATTAGTATCAAATTTCAGTGGCCAGAGTTTCAAAAAGTTTTAATAAAAGACATATCATAAACCAATTATATTCTGTTTAAAAAAAAAAAACAGAAAAAGGGAATTTTTTTGAAACAGGCTTACTTGCAAAATTGGGTGACCAAAAGAATTTTGTATTAAAAGTCTTAAAGTTCAGAGAACAAGCCTGGGATTAAAAAAAAAAAAAGTCTTGAGAAGCTGGCATATTAGCATACCTTCTTCCCACTCCAGATGTACAGCGATCTGACATTTTCATGTAGCTTTATCAGTGCAGCCCTAACAGGACACGTCAGCCCAGCTGATGTGATATTCCCTTTGGTTCATCTCTTCCTACCGTTCGGTGGCTGCCCTGTGATCATTCACACATGCCGTTGGCTGTCTGGGTATAGGGCCAATACTATCCTCTTACTTGAAGAAGTTTTTGCTTGTGTTCAAAAATACCACATCTTTCATTGGGAATAATAGTAAGAGGAGTTAAAACACATGCTTTTTTTTTTTCCAGAAAGTGAAAAGAATACATCTTTCAAAATCATTCTGTCGAGAAACTTGGGGCATTTTATAAAGAGTCTCTGTCCTACCCGGCAAGGCAGGTAGGGGGCACTAGGCTGTTTTGCTTGGGAAGCTGGGGCAGCCAGGAGCCAGGAAGGGCCGCCCGCGCCCGTAATTACATACAGTGCCTGGGACTTCATCAGTTTGCCCACTTCTAGGAGGGGTCCCTCAGTTCTCACGCGAGGCCTATTATTTTAGGGAATGGCCGACTTGCTTAGTTTTCTAATATAGCTACAACAAATTAGAAGCAGTGAATTTGAAAGGCTAACACTAAAAGAAGGAAGAAGAAATGACTGATAGGTCAACAGGAGATTAAAAAATAAGCAGCAGACATTCTGGAATTTTTTTTTTTTAAAGCAGAATTCTCAGGACATTTGATATGAGCAGGGGCAAACGACCTTCACAAGGGATTATTCCCTGTGTGGTAGAGCCTTGTGTAATGTTTCCAAGTAACCTCGCAAAAAATTATTTCCACATACTCGGGGTAAGAAGTCAAGGAAACATGCAGTTTATTTTAGCTTCCCAGCAAAAATTATACACACAGAGTTTAAGGTTAGGGTTATGTTAAAAAATAAACTTCAGAGGAATGCTTTCTTCCCCCATTATGCCAGATAAACAGTTTTATTCTGACTCTTATGTATCTCGTATTTGTCCATGGTAGATACCTTAGAAATGTTTACTAAATTTAATTAGGTGGTGAGGGATTGAATGATATTGCATAAAACTGAGGTTTTCTAACTGTAAACCAAATGGGCTTGAGAGAGCTCAGCTGGTATTAGATCAGAAAGGGCAATCCATAAAGTGGTTCTGCCAGTGCTGTGTACGATTCAATCCGGGACATGCTCTTCAAGGCATCAAAGAATACAGCCCCTTCACTGGCCTCACTGCCCAGCCCTATGTTACGACTGTCGGGGACCAAAAGCCCTTCAGGGAGTGTATGTATCATACTTTTATTTATTATGCCCCGCCACACACAAACACACGCACACTAGACCATCAGCTTCTAGTTCGGCAGAATTTATTTTTGTAACTGGTGCCTTAGCGCCATCCCTGGCACTTAGTATGTGCTCAGTACATAATTCTTGAATAAAGAACACATGGTGAACAATGCAGACAGTATCTCAGCAAATCCCAAATTGTGTGAAACTCAATATTAACCACAGGTGCTGTAGGAGGTGAAGAAACATTCAGCCCTGGAGCAGTTGCAAGCTCTGTGCTAAGCAGGATGGTGGATGGACGCTTGGCTGAGTCTTGAACGAAGGGTAAAGAGCTTCAGTAGAAAAGGGAGGGACATTCCAAGAAGAGGAAACAAACAGCCAGGGAGAAAGGCACAGAGGCCCATGCGCGCCCTAGAGGAATGCCAAGTCATCTCTTGAGGAATGCAGAGACGGGGACATAGCTAGGGTGAGGTCAGGTGGAGGGGCCTTAGGATCTTGTCCTTTGGGTGAGAGGTCCAGAAGGAGCGTGAACTGCAGAGTATTTGAGCTGTCACGCTGGCAAGAGTGTCGAGGACGGATTGGAGGTGCTAACCTAACAGAGGGCCAGTTGGAAGAGAGTTGTAAGATTTAACCATTCCCGGTCTCTGGGTGGTGCCAGGGAAGGGCTCCCACACAAGGCGAGTTGGATACCTTGAAGGTAGGATTGGCAGCATCTGGTGCTGGCTGCCTGGGGAGGGGCTGGGGGCTACTGCCTGCTGACGCAGGGACCACGGGGTGGGGGAGGAGGAAGGAGGGTTGAAAAGGTGAGGTCATGAATGACTTTCAGACATTCTGAGTTTACAGGGACCTGGGAATCATCTAAATCATCAGGTGATATCTGAAACGAAGGGGGGGAATTATCCAGATTATTGCCTCTACGGCTCTGGATCTATTGATAAAAGAGATTTGGGCAGGGAGGGCAAGAAAAAGAAGAGGGCAGAGAAGAAACCCCAGCCCCCACCCCCCACCTCCGGAAAGCATGTGGCTGGGGAGCACAGGCCACGGGGAGAAACGGAGTAAGAGCTTCGGCAGAGAGGGAGTGATCGGCAGTGTCAGAAGCCACAGAGAGCGGCCAGGTGAGGGCCAGGGTCTCCCGGACTTGGCAGTGGAGGCAAACACGGTGTGGGCTGAGGCGATCTGTGTTTCCTGACCTTGGGCGCTTCACGGAACCTCTCAGGGGCTCTGCACCATGGCAGAGTTGTGTCTGTGCATTTGCCAAGTGTCTTCTGGCTGTTATTCTTGTCTGTGTGTGAGCCTTTGTGTTAGGCCATCTCTGCAGTTTGCGAGGTGAGCAGGTAGGGGCCAGTCAATTTGCCCGTAGTCATCATGACACAAACAAGCGTTTCCATTTGGCTGACGAAACAGCCTTGGTCGCTGAAGCTGCTGGTCCCGTGGCATCGACCCCTCCCACCTTCCCTCCTGCCTACTCAGGGGAGTTGCTCCTGTCTGCCGAATACGGCTTTTCAATTAACCAGGAGGCGAAGTTAGCGGCGCAGGCCATTTCTCTCAGCATACCAAGTCTACAACATCAAAGATGAAATTTAGGATTAAAGTTCTTTAAAATCTTGAGCCCCTTCTGCGGCGATTGCAGTTGTGAGGACTTGCGTCAGTCTGTTTGGAAAGCATTTGTTCTGCATGTGTTCGGTGCCAGTTGTTTGCAGCAAGATTCGAAGGTTTTGTGGCTACCACAGTGAAAGTCAACTTTCTCTGTTAGGGAAGTATCCTGGCCTGTCAAGAATTGTCACCAAAAGCAACAGGTTTTATACAAACACATGAACCTATTTGAATTTAAGAGCCTCTGCCACTCAGATAAAGGGATAAGCTGGGCCCCAAGTATGGGTGTCCCCAGAGAGCAGAGCACCACCTGCTCGTACGGGCATGGGTGGGGATGGCGCAAGTGCCCTGCATGGGTTCCACTGCCCGAACTAGGGTGCCACGGCCACACCTCTGCGCGTCTGCCGGGACTGAGCTTGGATCCTCCCCCGGCGTCCTGGGCACTCTGCCTATCACGGGGCGTTTCTGATATTATCATGTGTTCAGAGCAGCTATGCCTGTCGAAAGCAAGGAGAAAACACTTCAGCAAATTTCAAAAACGTGTCTCCAGGGAGCAGAAAGATGAAAGATTTGTTTTCCTCGATGGAAAAGTCTTCCTTACTTACAACCTATTCACAATTTGATTTCTGTCATAAAGTTTTGTTCAAAAGCACAGCAAGTGGAGGATGTAATTTACCCTAGTAGTACACATTTGCGCAGAACCTCAGGTTTACAGCACATTTTCATCGTCGTTGCTCTGTGTGAGCCTCGGGACATCTCTTACAGAAAACAGAACTAGAACTGGCCCCATTTTATAGATGTGAGGAGGTGACGCGGCTCATCTCTGCTCATGGCTGGGGAATGCATCGCAGAGAGACGCCAAATCAGGAGACCTCGATCTAGTGAGCGTTTCCCTCTGCCAGCCCACGCCACAGCTGGAAACCCTGGCAGGATCAAGGCTGCATCTAGAATTCAAAACAAAAACAAGTAAACGGGCCAGGTTTATAGTACGCTGTTGTTTAAACCGAAATGGTGGAGCTTGAAGGGCATGCAGCCGTGAGTGCTGTGAGTTAAGAATAATCGCACATCTCATGTGTCTAGCAACCAAGGAGATAGCTGAGCGTGGACATGACTTTCCTGGAATGTAGCAATTCAGAGAATACGAAACCACATTCATTATCTGAAATGAAACCACATTCATTATCTGAAATGGGCTCAGCCAGCCTGTGTGTGTTATGGTATAAAGCTGAGGACGCTGATGTTTTTCTTGCTGCATATGCAGGTAATCCACATAACTGGAGGCTTCAGCCTTCTGTCTCTCTCTCTCTCTCTCCCACTCACTAACATAAACACACACACACACAGGCTGGTGCTCTCCCTTTGGCAGCAGATAAATCACACACAGACTTCTCACCTGTTACTAAAGCTGGTGCTTGTTTCTTTGCAAACTATTTGAACTTCTCATCAATAACCTTGATCCAGAAGGAACTCATTATTAACATTTTGGGCTCAGCATAGCTCTGTGTGAAAATATAAGCTAGAAACAGATTGGAATTTAATCATGACCAGAAAAATGTCCTCCACTATTGCTCTCAGTCAGACAGACAGATTCGTAGTGAGTAAAAGTGTGGGCCCTGGGGTCGGATGCCTGGGTTCGTACCCTTGGTGAGTCACGTGATAGCTGTGTGACAATGGGCAAGTTATCACCTCTCTGTTTCCTCATTTGTAAAATGGGATGACGATAGTAGCTATCCTGAAGGGTGGTGATGAGGATTAAATGAGTAATACAGGTAAAGGCTTAGGACTGTGCTTGGCACGTAGCCCCTAATATATGTTAAATATCATTATTACTCTCCATCCTTCAAGATGTATCTCACAACCCACCTTATCCAGAGGACCTTCGCCCAGACATCAGGCCTTCACTCCTCTCTCCCGTCTCTAGATTCCTCTGAGTCAGTTCTGTACTGTGCAGTCCAGTATTTGACTACATGCAGTGTGATTTTATTATGTCAATGTTTCATGTGTCTTAATGTTGCTTCCAGTAGTCTGTAAATTCCTGGATGGCAGGAACCATGTAATTTTCTTTTGTTGGATTTTCACACCTTGAGACCCAATCCTGAGAAATTACTGGGAAATTAGGCCACTTAAACATCCCTGGAGTGTGTTCATCACTAGGAATAAGTAGGAACAGTCTGGTGGGGAGGGAGTGTATGTGGCTACCATAGCAGTTGAAACTTAAGATGCAAAGACTTACGTGGATACAAGCACCTGTACAAAATGTTTGTAGCAGCTTATTCATAATACCCCCAAACTAGAAAAAACCCAGGTGCCCTTCAACAAGGGGTGGTTAAACAAACCGTGGTACGTCCATACCATGGGACACTACTCAGCAATAAAAAGGCGAACTCTCGATAACAGGCAACAACCCGGACCGATCTCCAGAGAAGTACGTTGATGAAAAAAGCCAGTCCAAAACGGTTACATTGTGTCTGATTCCATTATAGAAATGGAATTATGTAATATAAATGGAACATTCTTGAGATGACGAAATTATAGAAATGAAAACAGATGAGTGGGTGACCGAGACTAAGGAGGGGATGGGGACAGGCGGGAAGAGCAGCCTGTGGGGCCCTCCTGGTGGAAACGTTTTGTGTCCTGAGGAGTCAGTGTCGGTATCCCGGTCACAACACTGTCCCACTGTTTTGCAAGGTGCTGCCATTAGGGGGAAGTGGGTGGAGGGTATAGAGGAGCTCGCTGTATAATTTCTTACAACTATGTGTGAATTCACAATTATCTCAAAATAAAACACTTAATTTAAAAAAAACCCCGCTTATAGTTGTCTCAACAGAAGCAGAAAGAGTAGATTGTTTTGCCCACTGCTGGGAGAAACATGGCAAGTTTCTTCCGGAAGGATTTTATTTTTTAGGAATAAAATGTATCAATTGTACGTTAACATTTTTGTTTATATGAGTACTTATTCCTTGGAGTACAATGGTAGCAGTGTTTAGTCATGCTAAATGACATTACTGTCTAACACAATAGTTTTTTAAGTCGGGGGAATAACTTAGAGAAGATCTTTTCCAATTCTCTCATTTCACAGATTCGGAAACACAGAAGTGACCCGAAGTTCCACAGCTTGTTAGCAGCCTTAACAAGGGCTAGACCCCCGTTGCCATAGAATCCACTCCTGTGCTTTCTACACGTTGTAATTGTGTTTTATAAAAGCAGCACAATGAAATGTACCTAGAGGAATATCCTGAATGACTCGGTTTCCTTGCTTGGTGCTGAGATGACTCATTGGCACCCAGGAGGGTGGCCCCTGCTCAGTCCCTGGGTAGCAACTGCCCAAGGGGAAGGCACCCTAGCCGGAGAAGTTCACACACCAGGGTGGGGCATCCACTCACCCTCGAAGCACATGGTAGGACCGAGTGGGGAAGAACAGACTAACAGAACTGGCAAACAGAAAACAAAGAAGAGGAAACAGCTGAGAGCAGAGCTGAGTTGAAAACCAGCTCTCCACGCTCGGATCAGGACTTCTCTGAGGGGCACCCCAGAAATGGGCACCCCAGTGTAAGCTTCTCATCTATGTTAAGCCAGCAGCACTTATTTAATTCACCACTAAGTGGGAAACCAGGCTAGAGACAGAGAGATGGAAACATAAATTTCCAGAGCACCAATTACTATCCTGGGACGCTGGGTAGTACCCCTCCTCTGCACCCTCTTGCCTCAGTTTACCCATTCATATAATACTAATACAGGGGCTGTATTAGCCAGAAAAGCCATTGCAGCTTTTGTTCTAATCTTTCTGAACACACAAACAAAGCACGCTTACAAAATGAGAATGGTACAGATTGTTGTTGAAGCTGCCTAACCAACTGCAAATGTGAAACAGACCCACGTAATTTCCTCAGGCTTATTAAATTAGCCCCTGCTTCCCCATGAGTGCTGGTGGAGATGCTGGCTGCAGGGACGAGACATGGGGAAATAGCAGTAAAAACTTTGCTTTTTGGAAGACGTTTTGTACGTTGCACGAACAGCCCCCACTGCCAAGTGAGTCAGAATTTCCGAACGGCGTAATTTTAGTACTCTTCTTGTGGTTCCCTCTCCGGGCTGCTTCTGAAGAGGAGGCCTCAGGGCGGGGTTTCCTGTGCTCAATCCCAGAGATGACAGAGGGGCTCTTCCCCCATCCTTTGCCAGATTTTTTTTTCCAGATAGGCTTTCATTTCTACTCCTTTCTGTAGCAGCAGGTGATGCTGAAGATGAATTGAAGTTTTTGTAGCCTCCCTAGTTGCAAACTCCCCCATTCTCCTGCATTGCTCACGCAACAATTTTTCCTTCCATATGGACTAGTTTGGAGAGGAAAAAGACTGTCATTGAATAAAAAACAGGGTCCTGTTTTTGATGAGATGTTTATGTCAGGCTTACGAAAAGTAATGGTTGAGTATTCTGAAAAGCAGCAAGCCCTATGAGCCAAAGATAATAACAATAATAATAATACAACTAACACCTGCATAGTATTTTGCAGTTTATATTTTTATCACATGTATTTTTGCATATGAAATATTGCTATCCCCATCTAACAGGTGCGAAAACCAGTGTTGTAAGAGGTTACATAACTTGTGAAGTTCACTCACTGAAATAAGTTACAAAGCAGCACCTGGACTTTGGGTCCCTCCGTGGCTCTGTGCTGCGTCTCTGAGCACCACACTACCCAGTCACCGACAGAATCATTGCACCGTGACCTTCTTGAGGGTAGGCGTCTATGCCTCATTCTTCTCAATATTTCCAAAGAGACTAGCACATGGTTAACACATAGTTCAGGAAGTGTTTGATGAAAGACTGAACAGCTGTGTGCCAGAAACTATAGTGACCATACTAGATCTACAACCAAAATATAACAGCTTGCAGAAGCTGGGTGCTCACAACACCAGTCACGAAACCACGCAAGACAGGCTCCTCTTACTAGATCCATATAACAGAAGAGAAACCTAGAATGAGTAATCAGTCGAAAGATGTAAATTGGGGCACTTTGGCACCAGAGCTTGAAATCTTAACTTCCAGCAGCCTGGGGGGGCCAACTCTATCCTTATGCAAATCACCTGACCTCTTTGTGCCTTGGTTTCCCTCAGAAGACAAAACTCATTAAACTCTTCCTAACTACCTAGAGGATCTTTGCAGAGATTTAATGAGGAGATACATTTGAAAGCATTCTGAAAAGCAAAACATATTATCCAAATGCAGTATTATAATAATAGTTAATCACCATCTGCACCTTCAGTGTGGCTGTTGTAACCCCACTGCCTGCGGCAGCACCTCAGATGGAGTCATGGTGATAATGAGAGGCTTAATAGCACACCTGGAACCAGTCACCTGGAAGCAGGCACCTGGAACCAGTCAAGTTCAAGGCTAGGAGAGGCCCTTTGTGTGCATCTCCAACAACGCTATGAATAAGTATGGCTTAATGAATGGGATATAACTAAGGAGCCAGGGCTGACACTCTGGTGGTCTAATTCAAGGTAGGTCTGCTTCAGTGTTAATCCTGGGTTTGGGCTAATTCTTCTATCTCTTCCTCAATTCAGAAAAGACATATATACCCCATTACTATCTGGTCATGTACAATTTAATCTCTTAGGACACTGACTTTTACACCGAATTATTCAACAAACATCTGCCAGCCCTGCTAAGAAACAAAAGAGGAAAACACCCTCCCCAAAGCCTTGGATTTGGGCCAGTTATTAAAGTCCTGGAGCTTCTGTCTCCTCATCTGTAAAATGGGCTAGCCACACCTAAATTGTGAAGACAGAAGTTCACATGGCACCTAGCTTTACAAGTTGTTTGCCTCATTAGCGGCTCTCATCCGGATCCAGAGGAGGCAGATCCAATCATGCAAATATGTAATTACTTTGAAAAAGATAAGGGCTGGGGCCAAAGACAGTTCAAAGCTTGGCTGGATGCCAGTGACTGCTGGGCCTGGGAGTGGGGCGGAGGTTCGAGGCTTCCAGCCATCACACAGTAGGAGGAGTTTGGCAGGAGGCTGTGGAGCAAACCCCAGGCCAACTGCAAGTGCAAAGGCACAGAGGCAGATAAGATTTGGACCTTCCGATTCAAAGTTAAAGGCAGTCGCTGGAGCAGGGGTTGGTGAACAGATGAGAAGAGGTGTCTGCTGAGCTGCGGTTGGGGGCAGGAGAGGCACATTCTTGGGCCTTGGGTTTGTGGGAGGTTCACATTATGGGTGGGATTCACATTCCTTGTGGCCCCGAGACTGTGGGGTGGGAGGGAACTGACGAAGTCCCCGCCGCCCCATCAGCCTGGCCGATTGGGGTCACTTCCTTCTTGGATTTCGCGCCTCCTGGCGGTGTGCCCCTGCCTCTGTTGGCTCTGCGAGGGTAAGACGTGCCGGTCCCCTTCCCCAAGTCTGGACGCGCAGAACTCCCTCTCCAGATCCAACTTCCCCGGGGACAGGCATCTCTGCGCGATCCCCTAGGATGACACCGGGCGGAGGCGGGGGCCCGGGCGGCTCTCCCGGGCAGCGCGGACAGTCCCCCACGCCGGCCCGGGTCTGCAACAGGGGCGGGCGGTGAGGCTTTTCCTCCGTCCAGGTCCCCGCGGGCCTCCGCCGAGCGCGCGCGGAGCCGGCGCGTCCCTCTCCCGCCCAGCCGGCTGGCGGGGCCACCGGGCGGGCGGCCCCCGCGGCAGGTCCCAGCGGGGGCGGGGGCGCTCGGGTGTCCGGGCCCCGCCCCGCCCCGCCCCGGAGCCGCCCGGGACGCAGAGAGCAGGGAGGGAGGCTCGGCCCCAGCCGCCCGCGGCGCGCGCTCCTCCACGCTCCGGGCCGGGTAAGTGGCGCGGGGCCGGCAGGCCGGGCTGGGGCCGGGAGGGTCGGGGCCTCAGCCCCCGGCCCACGGCGGACACATCCCCTGGGATCGGGCGCCGCAAGTCAAGGGGACCCGGGAGGCGAGCCGGCGCGAGGGCGGGGGCCCCGGCGTGACAGCTGCGGGCGGGCGGGTATTTTTAGTTTGAATCCAACCGTTCCCTGCTGGCTCCGAGATCCCGAGCCTTTCCTCTCAAGCCCTGCAGGCTCGGCCCGCAAGAAAAAGCCCTAAAAGCTCTGGGCACCGCGGTCCCAGCGGGGCCGGGCGCCTCCTCCGGTCTTCCCTTTGCCTCCCCTAGGGGCGAGGGGACCTGTCACCGCGGCGTGTCCCTGGCCTCTGCAGGAACGGGGGCCGGAATACCCCCTCCTGCAGACCACGCGCTCTCACGCTCAGTGGTGCCTGAGAGAGCAGCGCAGGCGGTAAGGAGGGGAAGTCCACCGCCGTCTGTGTTTCCTTCAGACACCTTCGGGCTGTGCAGCGTTGGGCAGGCGGCTGAGCATTTCTGAGCCTCATTCCCACATCTCTAAAGGAGGGGGTAGTGAGGCCAAAGATCGCTTGCAAAGCCTGGGGAAGCCTCCGATGAATGTTGGCTTCGTTTGAGGTCTTAACCCCAGACAGCAGATCCATGGACGTGGCTCATTGGTCAACCCAGGTGCAGTGTCCCACAGAGCCCCGCAGCCCTCTGCTTCAAACCTGGAAGCCAGGGGACTCCAGCCGGGGTGCTGTGACAAGGAATATTTTTGTTCTACCTTTTTGGCCATGAAGCTCTGACCCAGGTCTGCTCTAGGCCGTCTCCCAGGCCCCTGGTCTCTTTCATCTCTGAAGGGGTCGCCTCCTCCTTGCATTAGGGAGGGGCTTTGTACAGCCAAGAGCTGCTCTTGGCGTAGCCTGATGTGTTTCGCGGGCGTGCTCCACCCCACATGAGTGAGGGCAGGAGGAGATGATGGGAGCATGTTACAAAATCACTGCCCTTCTGAGCTTGGTGGGACAGCCTCCTTCGTCCCCCAACAGAAGTGGAAACAGGCCCAGAGTCGGGGAGTGATTTGCCCAGAGCCACACAGCCTGGCTCTCCTGAGGGGCGGAGCCTTGCCTCCTACACTGCGGAGCAGCCAACAGCTCACAGGGGTCAGGAGCTGGGAGGTAGGAGGGGTGTCTCGTGCCAACGAGCTGTTTTGCTCAGTTTCCTGTCACTGTGCCCCAGCGGGATGCTCTAACACATGTGGGTCTGCACATTCCTCAGGCAGGACAACTCTCGGCAGGCTGACAGCCACAGCTGTGCCAAGCCTGCTGGCCCCGGGCGTTGTTTTCAGCCAGAGAGGCCCCTCTGGGGGTGGCTGAGCGGGGAGTGGGCTGGGAAGTCTTATTTCTGGAACTCACGTCTCGCTGGGGGGGCGGTGAGGATTTGCTGGTGGCACAGAGGGGAGTGGCAGGAGCCAGGCCGAGGTTTCCACCTCGGGGTGCAGGCTGGCATCTGGCCCCCCGCAGGTGCCCTTCAGGGTGAGTTTGAGCTCTTTCTGTCTCCATGGGAACCACCCTCCAGCCTGAGAGCTTTGCTTGTTCTCTGCAGTGTGGACTTGGCCCTCCCTGGGGAGGCCCCTTTGCCTCAGATGCAGACACCTGGGGCAGAGGTGCTGGGGGTCCTGGTTGGCTGCCTGGGAGGCAGACCTGGGCAGGTCCCGCATAACCTCCAGAGCACCATGGCTCCCCTGGGAGCCTGAGGGTAGGAGCTGGGGGGGGGGGGGGGGGGGGGGGGGGGGGGGGGGGGGGGGGAGGTGGCCAAGTTGGATGACCTTGGCCCTTTCCTAGCTATGTGATCTTGGGAAAGTCACTTTACCTTTCAGAGCTTCAATGTCCTTCCCACGAAAAGGGGAAAACCACAGCCTTTGCATTGTAGGGGTGTCACGAGCATTAAATGAGCTATTCTATGAACAGCATTTTGTGTGGTGCCAGACACAGGATATGTGAGCAGTTGTCACATGTTGCGCTGAAGGGGCCTAGTTGGGATACCTGGGTTTCCATCGCTCTGCCCTTCTCTCTCTGCCTTGATTTCCCTGTGTCTGTGAAATGGTGGGTGGTCCTTCTAGCACTGAAAGCTGGTCGTCAGCCCCGGGAGGGAGAGAGGTTAGAGAGGAGCCTACAGAGGAACTCAGACGTGTCTGTGGGTCTCCCTTCTCTGACCGCCTGTGATCCTGGCAGTAGCCGAGGCTACTATTGCTGGCCCGTTTGCAGATGAGACTGACATCCGGTGGCCAGATGTAGTGGAGTTCAGATTTGAACTCGGGGCTTTTGACTTAATGATCTTCATTACACAGCACGGCCTTGTCTTAGACGATCCAATGACAATGCTATTTGTTAATCATTGAAAAAACAGCGCTAACCAGGCGGGCTTCCTGTCTTCATTAAGTCATTGGCACTTGCTGGGAAAAAAAAATGGATTCTAAATATTTTTTTTTTCCCTGTGGCATCTAAAAGTAGCCCAACTAGACGACCAAGAGAGGCACCCTGGAGGAAGCAAAGGCATCTTTGCTTGAGGACTTCGTGGTGATGCTCCTGGGGGCTGAGCAGTCAGGAAGCAGATGGGGAGACAAGTCCTGGGAGCTGAAGCCTCAATTTTGTCCCCTCTAAACCAGTGAAATACCCCCTTTCAGGGTCGCTGACAGGATCAGTGAGGTCACTGGGGACCATGTTCAGCAGAGCACCCCCGAGTGGTGGGGCACACCGCGTCGTAAACAGGGGTGACAGCGTCGTAAACACGGGTGACAGCGTATTGTTGTTATTACTCATCCTCCTCCTGGACCTCCAGGCCACAGGTGTGGCGCAGGGAATCCCAGCATCTGCGAAACGCTTTCAGAGTCTTGGCAGAGAGCTGCCGAGGGCGTTATAAAGCTCATAACACAAGCACACTAACACAGAGTTATTTAGTGATACGTGCCCAAGATGTGAAATGATGACAAAAGGCAAGAAGGCGATTACCTTAAAGTCAAATGTCACCATGGGTGGGGAGAGCAAGAGGCCCAGGGGAGTCAGGGAGGGGGGCGGTCACAAAGGAGGTCACTTTGCAGTCAGTTGTTGGGTCCATGCATGCTTCACACCTGCCTTTATGCATAGGTTCTAGTTCACAAATTTAAGCAGGTTTAAAAAAGAAAAAGGCCAGGGAATTATGCAAAATCAAGGTGATTATCTTTAGGGGGAAGCAGTGATCCTGTTGTACTCTCAGTGGGATCCGTTATGTTCTGTTTCTTCAGGCCAGCGGTGGGCTCCTAGGTGTTATTTCTAAATATTTTTATGCTTCATCATTTGCAAATAGAAGACACACATATATATTCCATTATATATATATTTCAAATCTCACATAGTACAAATAAAATTAAGAGATAATATGGAACATTTTCAAATGCTTTCTTAGAAGAGCAGTCTCTTCGGATTTAAATGTTAATCTGGTTGGATTTAAAAAATAAAACACAAATCCTGTGTATGACACATGACTTCACTTTATTTAGGAAACATAATCTCCCTCTTCCCAAGTTATACAGCAAGAAGATGGCATTAACACTCTGTGATCTCAGATTACCAACAGGGTTTTCTAAAGTCCTAGCCTAATGATTTATGCTTCTGAATCATAAAATCCTGACATCTCTGAGCTGGGAGGAACCTCAGGTCCCCTGGGCCAATCTGCTTGTTTTTACAACCGAGGGAAGTGTCCTGGCCCAGGTCAACATTGGGCACATACATAGGTGGTCAGTTCACTCTGGGCTGCCACACCTGTATGACTCTCATGAGGACACCACCCGACACACCAGTGTGACTCCTGGGCCACAAGCCACCTCCTCAGGGCAGGCAGGGAGACACACGACTGGAACATTAACATGAATTGATCATTTTAACTCTAAAAATCAGAGAAGAACTACAATGTGCAATGTGATCGCACACTTGCAGAACTTATATGAACAGAAACATTGTCAAAGGAAATAAAGAAGCAATGCTTACAGTCTTCTTTCCTACAGGAAGTCCTCTTAGGAGAGAATCACTCTGACTCAGCCTGCTTTTTGCAGCGCACACTTGATCCTCAAAACAATTTAGTGCCACGGGTATGGTTATTCTCATTTTTCAGTTGGGGAAACAAGTTCAGAGAGGTTAAATGCCTTGCCTGAAGTCACACAGCGGGCAAGGGATGGTGCAGGAGTTTCACCCAGAGGCAGAGCTGAAAAGATGAGACACTTGTTTTTCATGTGCTGCGTTGTGAACACGTTCTTTACTCCTTAGAAGTTAAAACTCTGGGCAGCTCAGCCCAGCCTGGGTGGGCTGTGGGGAAATACTTGTTGAGGATAATTGGGTGGTGTTCTCCCGGCTGTCAGATCGCAGAGGATCCGAGGGCTGATGGCTCTAGCTCCGCCTTGCTTCCACCCTTGCCAGGGAGCCTGCTCCCTCTGCCGCATGGGCAGTGGTGCACTGAAAGTTGGGGAAATCCATCCCAGTTTTGGTGCTTTTGGTACACACTTTTTTCTTGGTCACCTTCTCTCTGCCATCATCAAAGGTGTGCTGGCCTTCCCTCTGCAGAGACATCTGTCACAGCCACCAGGGCTCAAAAGGACAGGCATCCCAGGACTATTGGCTTCAGGTGGTGGCTTTTCTGATGCTCAGCCTCTGTGTCCCAGCATGGGTGCTCACCTGGGCAGTAGAGACCTGAGCCCAGGTCCCAGCCCCACTCTGTGTTGTAGGGCCAGTCGCTATACCGTGAATCCATCTGTTTCCCATCTGGTCAAGGGATTGGGGATACCTCCCTGTAGGACAGGGCTTAGCGAGGACTAACAAGAGAGAACTTTGCACAGGTAAGGCAGCTTTCAGAGACTAGGAAACAAACCCTGATGCCTGTGCCCAGGGAGATTGTGTGTGGGTGTTCGAGAAGTATTCAGAAGTGACAGCTTCATGGAACCAGTGGAGCTGAAGAGCTGATCTCTTCTGAGCCTATAATTTTACATAGGAGGAAACTGCGTCACCACACACAGAGGACCGGCCCAAGTCTCGCAGGTGCCTAGGGGTCAAGACAGTATCTCCGGACTCCCAGGCGGGTGCTTTTCCCCTCCAGCCACTTTTCCTAAAATCTGTCTCACTGGTATCCGAGGGGGTTGCGTGATGGAAATGGAAGTCTGGTTTTCAGGGTTAGGACACACGGTCATCACCAAGGCATGGATGGAACAGGGTGGGCCACCGGGGCTGATTGGACTCTAATTTAAGCCAAGAGTTTTATTTGAGATCTGAAAAGGGCTCTGCCCCTCCCAAGTGACATTTGCTGAAATAATACGCCAGCTGACTCACTGGGGTAGCCTTTTTCCTTAACGATGGGAGGAACCTGCCTTTGACCTTCACCTGGACTGGTCTCGGCTTCCTGGGCTCTAAAGTGGGAGGTTGAGATTAGGATATCTCTGAGGTGCCTGTGAGTCCAGATGTTTTCTTATCCAAGGACCACAGCCTCCTGGCAGGTGTTTGGGGACCTGAGTCTGGCCGCTGCAATCTGCCTACCCACCCCAGGAGGGCCAGGTCACTGAAGCTCGTGACTCCCTGCTAATCCTTCTTGCTCTGAGGATGAAACCGCAAGTCTCAGGCCTGCCCAGCTTTCTACAACCTGGGCCACCTCCGGGTCCCATGACGTCCCCACCCCGCTCGATCTTTCTCACCTGGACACCCGCACTCCAGCTGTTCCCTCTGCCCGGCTGCCCTTCTTCCTTCGCCTCCCCACCAACACCTGGCCAGATGTCACTCCTCCTGGAAGCCTTCCTCAGCCGCCTCAGATGAGATTGGTGACTTCTGTTTGCCTGTTCCCACTGCACTTTGCCATCGATACGAATCAACAGTTTTTGAGTCTGACTAGGCGGTGACCTCCTAGAAGGAGGGATGCAGGGGTTTTCATCCTGACATCCCACTCCCAGCCCAGGAAGAGGGGGTTATTGTTATTATTTAGTAAAAGCCTTTACACTTTAAAATAGGATCTTACAAATTTTAGGGAAGCTGATGCTCTCAACTCCTTTAAATGGATCATGCAGAGCAGATCCCAACACACCTAGGACACAGGAAAAACGTGAGCTCCGGAGTCGTGACCCAAGTCTGGGGAGCGAAGGTGCCGTGTGCATCATCTCCCTT
Organism: Indri indri; assembly: GCA_004363605.1. Taxonomy (NCBI): domain Eukaryota; kingdom Metazoa; phylum Chordata; class Mammalia; order Primates; family Indriidae; genus Indri; species Indri indri. Next base: position 1,054 of record RJWJ010019933.1, on the reverse strand, counting down.
CGTGGCCCCCTTCAGGGGACTGTTTTCTTGGAGGACACGTGGTTATCCTGGGCTCTCTTGGGGCCAGCCCTGGAACCTTAAAAGTGTGTCCTGACCTCCCCGGGACTCACACCTGGGTCCTCTCTCCTGAGTACGCCAAGCTTCCTCCCCCTCGGGCCTGCCGTCTTGCTCTTCCCTCTGCCCAGAAAGAGCCTCCCCAGGGCCCGCCCTCTGTGCATTGGGCCTCAGCTCACAGTCAGCCTCAGAGAACCTTCCTGCCCACGCAGTAGCATGTCCCACCCTGCCACTGCGCTCTGTCCTGTCACCTGTTTCATTGCTACCTGAGATTATCTGAGTTATTTATTTGCGGTTGAGTTTATTGTCCATCTCTTTAACTAGAACATAAACCCCGTAAGGGCAGGATTGTTGTCTGTGCAGAGCCCAGCCATCATAGCTGGCCAATACTGTGCGCATTCACCGAATGGGGGAGTATGTGCTGAGGGGGTGGGCGGGGTGCCGTCTGAGATTCCACACCTGGTTTACCATAACAGCGTGTATCTCCCCGGCACTCACCGGATGCCTCCGTACTCTCTGCCTTGTCCCGTTATCCTTGCAGCCACTTGGTGGGAGGCTCCAACATTGTCTTCATCTGACAGAGCAGTTAAGTAACCTGTCCTCGGCCACCTCTGTTAGCAGTGGGGTTGGGAATTGAACTCAGGTCACTGGATCCCAGTGCTCAGGCAGGTCACCACCAGGCTGCAACAGGCCCTTTCCTGCTGGGAGCGCAGTGGGCTGGCGCTGGTAAGTCAGGCCCAGCACTCAGCCTCCTAACCAGGCCTCTGGTTCCCGCTCCGCAAACCCCAGTGACTCTCTCATTGCCAGGCCACTCCTCAAAGGAAGTCCTTTCAGTGTGACCAGAGTCACGTGGGTCCAGGAATGCCAGAGGTTTTCCAACCCTGGAGCACCCCACCCTGTCTCCTCTGACCACACCCTTTTCTCCCAGGGAACCCCATCTGTGGCTTGTGCACGAGCTGCTGGGAACTTAGTGACCACAGAGGTTGTAGGCTGGGTGTGA